>UXGD01004011.1:0-18448 GCA_900474315.1 Torymus auratus
ATTCCAAATTTGCTAAACAACATTCCTAACACATTATCTCATAAACTTTTTTTTTACTATCACAAAGCTTCCTCTAGCAGGAAGCAAAACGATGATCGAATGTTGTGAAGCATTTAAAGATTTATTTGATTGGTCTGTAATACGAAAAAGGCGCGGGAATCCGATAGATTTGAATTTTTTAACTCAAGTATTTAGAACTACTCAATAATTAAAATAGAATGAAAGCGTTTGATTTTCCGCTTAAAAAATGTTTTTAATTATCTTATCATTGAAACTAATTAAATGATTCAGAACCATATAAACAAAATAGTAAGCGCGAAGCGCGTTCAAGTTTCACTATAGTTCACAAAAAAAAACTAAAAAAATGTTGTAAATATGTAATTTTGTAAATTTTGATAAGATAAATTTCATAATAACAATCATTCTACACGTTTAATAATGGATAAAAATAGTTGTGTATAAAAAATTCAAGGTTTGACCTTTCGACACACGATTGAATAAGCATTAATCAACCGATTAGCACTTTGTTTGTAACTTTGTTACTGATAAGTCTCATGATTTTGTTTAAGAAAAATTTTATTTGGATGATAGTGAATCAGAAAGATAATACTCTCTGCTGGAGCTTGAGAAATTGTCGACTCAGTAAAACACAGTTGTAGCTTACATTCGGTCGTGAATAATAATAATTGTTTACAAATACGTGTTCCTTTTCAGTTTTGTGTAACTCTCAAGTTTTCGCATTAATTATTTACATATTAATATTAAAAAGAGATATAAAGAATCATGATTTGGTTCTTGATTTTACTATTTATTTTTGTTGTCGCTTGGGGCCTTTATTTCCACTCTCAGTATGGACGAAAGGGACGGTTGTTCAATAAAATACCTGGACCAAAGGCTTACCCATTTGTTGGTAACATGTTGATGTTCAATATGAATAGTATGCGTGAGTACAAATCTGTTTACCAGAGGTATTTTCTTTGAAATTTCCTTTCAATAAATGTATTTTTCTATTCTTTTGGTTATAGATGATTTTTGGGTAATAGGACGCGCACTTATGGTAAAATTAGGTCCAATTATGAGGTTGCAGACAGTTTTTGATTCTATAATTAATGTCGGTCACCCGCATGATTTAGAGGTGATAATTTAATTAACTTCAATGAATTTATTTATGTGTTTAAGGTTTCTTTTCTTTTTTACTAAGTTATCATATAATTCAAATTCAATTGATATATTAATGAATTTCGGCAGATATTACTAACAAGTCCAAAGTCTAATGCAAAGGGATTCGTGTACTTATTTCTCCAACCTTGGCTGAAAACTGGACTGCTGACGAGTGGAGGCATGCAATTTTATTATATTCAAATCAAACGATCTCTTACAACACCTTATCATTTCATTTATTTATGTAGGTGAACAATGGCGGCACAGAAGGAAAGTATTGACACCGGCTTTTCATTTCAGCATATTAAAAAAGTATATCGATATCATCCAAGAGCAAGGAGAAAAGTTAGTTCAAGATTTGAAAAACGAGGGCGATGAAACCATTAAAAGTCTCATTCCATTTTGCTCAAACTACACGTTAAACATTATTTGTGGTGAGTTGTTAGAAAAATGTTCTGCTAAGAAGAAATAATATTTTCTTAGTAAAATTCGGATTTTAAATTTTAAATTTAGAATCAACGATGGGCGTTGCTTTGGATAAAATGGATGACAGAAGCGTCAAGACATACAAGGAGGCTATTCGTAATATGGGAAAGGTTGTTCTCTATAGGTAAGTACTGTAACGTATAAATAAGATGATAATTTACATAAAAAACAGGATGTCCTAACTAGTTTTATTACGCTAAAGATTAGCTAGGCCGTATTTAAGCGACTGGCTATTGTCTTTTCTTAAAATGGGAGTTGTGCAAGAAAAGGCTCTCAGTGTTCTTCATAACATAACAGATCAGGCAAGCAGTAATTTCATGTATATTTAATATTTCTACTTAATTATAAAATTAATATTAATACATGAACAGGTCATAGAAGAACGAAGGGAGTACCATAGAAGTACGGGTAATAAATATTTACAAGAATATACAGATAACGTCGATGATACAGTATATAGTGACTATTATAAAGGTAAAGAAAAATTGATTTTTTTTTGTAAAACAGGCATGATTTTCGCATTTTTCGTACCTGAAAAGTGGAATTAAAATAACCGTTTTCCAACCAACGGACAAGAAAATGTCCGGAGCGAATAAGAAAGTACTGTAAAGTTGTGCGAAGAAAGTAATATTTATTTGATATCATATAGATAGTTAAAATATCTTTATCTTATCTTATAATAAGATAAAGGTCAAGATAAAGATAAAGATAAAGATAAAGATAAAGATAAAGATAAAGATAAAGATAAAGATAAAGATAAAGATAAAGATAAATAATAATGAAAAACTAAAAATATCTGCAAAAACATAATAAGATAATTAGATAATTAGTAGATAATTAGATCTTCGTAAAACAGAAAGCTCACTTTTACGCCCTTGGTATACAATATACTATTATGTAAATTAGAAAATGTAAAACGTTAAGTTTATTAAATTTTCAAAATACTAGGTCACAAAAAAAGATTAGCAATGTTAGACCTTTTACTAACTGCTGAAAAAAATGGCTTGATTGATAATGAAGGCGTGAAAGAAGAAGTCGATACTTTTACATTTGAAGTGAGTAAGAACATAGCTCAAATATTCCTCAACCTTTTGAGTATATTCACATCTTTTTATTAGGGCCACGACACAACTGCAATGGCATTAACTTTCACGTTAATGTTACTTGCTGAACATAACGAAATACAGGTAATATTATATATATTTTCAAATGTGTTCTCTCTAAATTTTTTGTAACACCTATTCACCTGCAGAGTCAAGTACGAGCTGAAGTGACTGAAGTCTTTGACAAGTACAGCGGTAAACTTGGTATGACGGAATTACAAGAATTAAATTACCTCGAGAGATGTATTAAAGAGTCACTGCGAATGTACCCACCCGTAGCGACCATAATGAGATACACGGATGAGGAATTGCAACTGAGTAAGACCTTTACCAGTAATGCCAAATAATCCTCTTATCAGGGTTATCAAAACGAGATCATTATTTTTCAGAGCACGCACTTCTGCCCACAAAGACGCATGTACTAATCCACTTCTGGGATACCCACAGAGATTCGAAATTCTGGCCAGATCCTGATAAATTCGACCCTGACAGATTTCTCCCGGAAAATTCGACGAACCGACATCCCTTCGCTTACGTTCCGTTTAGCGCAGGACCTCGCAATTGCATTGGTAATTATCGTGGAGTGTTATAAGGAAATTAATGATGAAGTATAAATTTATTATTTAGGTCAAAAATTCGCTATGATGGAGTTGAAAATGATGATTGGAAAAATTCTGTACGATTTTTATTTGGAACCGATTGACCGGACGACTGATATGAAGCTGATTGCTGATATAATACTGCGACCATTAGATCCTGTTAGAGTAAAATTTATTAGAATAAATAAATAAATTCTATCGTGAACAATGTTAAATTTTTTTTTCCAGATAACTCTTCCTTTCTTTTTAAAATTAATTAAAAAGTAACTATCAAGCTAAATTTTCGTGCATACATAAAAACATACAGCGGCCACTGTAATGAAAGTGCGAAAGTTCCGAAAGTATTTAATATTTTTATTTTTTTAGCAAAAATATTTCTGTTCATCTCAATGATTTCATGTTTTATCAGTATAATTATCATTTAGTGCGATAAATAATAAAAGCAAATATCGGTGTTTTCCGTTAAAGTTCAAAGATAAATACAGTCAAAATATGTATATTTTTAAATTTTGTATCTTCAGATAAGGTTACGTAACTTTTCTCTTTTAATTATCACTCATACTATGTATATAAATATAATAAGTTAAACTTTATGCATACACTTAAGATTTTAAAGATTTACAATTCTCAATTTAATGAAAATGCATTAAATTGAATATGATTTTAATATATAATGATGAAGATGACTATTCAGTGACTGACCCATCAAGTCAGCGACCTACGAAGTGGTATTATAGTAATTTACAAGTACAAGACAACTTCATGACTCAATCGCGTCCCGTAAGCGACTTGTTTCTTACACGATTATTGGGTCAATAAAGTAAAAGTATTACTTAAACATAGTCTTTGTTATCTGGCGAGTCCAAGAACGGATATATAATCGACACCCTTTAAAATCATCAAATTTTAAAACTTTCATGACAAGTTTCTTTCGAGCTTTTTTTCTAGTTAAAATTAATGTCAACATAAACAAATTGTTCAAATTTATGAAAATATTTACAAAGATAGTAACGTCATGATACAATGTAAATTCAAACACGGTTTCTCTTTTCTTTCATTTCTTCTTTAAATGTAAATTTGACATATCAAACATTTTATTAATACTCCTCATCCCCCAGCGAAAAGGACAGCAAGCTCTTTGCCTTCCAAGGTCTCAGAAGCTTCTTTATCCGGATTTTCGCGAGTAGAATAGGTATCACACGAGGGGGATATTCCATTTCCGTACATAGCAGCAACGGGCGCGCGATCGATCTGACACTGTGCTTACTTTCGAATGCTCGCTCGTCTACACATTCTCTATTTATTCGATTTGAAAGGATTGGGGGAAAGGACCCGTCGACTCGAGGTCACGCGTAGTGCAATGTAAATTTTTCGAAGTGTTTTGAATTCGAGGGGGGGCGAGGAGTGCCGAACGTGATATTTTCAGACGAGGGTGGGCTGAGTGGTGGATTTTTGTAAAACTCATATAAATGCGAGGAGGACCTGTGCGCGTGAATGGATGGAGAGGAGCTCATCCGCTCACTTTGAATATTGTCAAGGTTTGGTAAAGTGTCGATGTTGATGGGTTTCTGAAGGAAACAATGTTGATTTAAAATGTTGTACCTATAAGGTACGATTCAAATTAACATTAACTTCTTTATATGATAAATATAATACTAGACGTAATAAATCTCTTTTAAATAAAAAATTTACTACTTATTATTTACTATATCTGTCTATTCTTTAAACTTGAAAAATTATAATATCTACAAGCATATAAAAGTTGACAATAACATTCCTTTATCCGCGGACAAAATATGTTCTGATTTTGATTTCGTTGGCGTTTTGAAAAATTAAACCCAATTTCAGCAGATCTGTTTAACCATTTTACCTGATCAAATGAGCATAAATTAACGTCTAATGCACGCAGCACAGGATATCTGCAGGGGCGCCGACCGTGTAAAGGCCGGCAATCCGCCGGCGCGTTATAGCGCCGCAGTAATGCGCGCCAGCGCCCGTGTGTATAGTCAAATGAGAATATAATGGGGCGATATCGTGCGCTCGAATTACCGCGCGCGAGTTCTTCGACGACCGCGGCGTAATGGGGAGCACCGGCCGTCGCGACCGTACAGGAATGGCTATTATTCCATATTGGACATGATTCTCTGCGTTATATTGAATATCATTCATGAGGTATGCTCAGATTATGTGTAAGGACTCTTTGGGGCGTTAGAAGGAAATGCATTGAAATATGCTGTTTATAGTACAATATTTTTTATTTTATATTTTGTCATTCATATAGATATTTTTGTTTAACTGCAAGAGAAATATATTGTCTGTTATCCCATGACCAACCGGTTGCTTGAAATGGACAGAACAAAAACAAATAGTTAGATTAACAAATAAGTAGTATAGTTCCGACAACCATTTTTATATCGTTATTTGAAACTATTAATAAGATATATTACGATAATCATTTACATATTATTGAGCTTACTATAATTTAACGTTTTTGAATTCACGATAGTTGTTTCCATCACAAAATGGGTATTTCCAAGAGTAAAAAAGCAGTCGATACGACTATCGATTTGGTTGTCGTCATTAACTTGCAATAGTGATAATAGTTATTGCTACTACTTGCTTATACCAAAAAACCCAAGAAATAAAATGATTACGATAACTATCTATACTATCTCTCACCAATTATACGTTAGATAACTATCACCTTTGGTTCTGTGATTTTTGACCAATTCGAGTTGGTACAGTAACCGATTTTTTAGCTAATAGAACCATTTTTTTCTTGTGAATCAATAAAAATAAGATTTTTTAAAATACTTGTATTTTTCAATAAGTTATGTGGTATACAAGTTAAAATTTATAACTTGATATGCAGCAAAAATACAATACTGTAATGTGTACTGTGTGGCTCTGTGACATATTTACAATCTCATAAAAAGTCGAACCTAATGCACTGCTACCTATCGTAGTAATACTATGTATTAAGCGTTATTTACAATAACAGCGCAACCGAATATACGTACGTACGAATGAACGTCAGCAAGCTGTAATTCATAGAACAGACACATTACTTGGGGTTATTTACGAGCCGACAAGAAATAAATAAACTAAGGCGAAAGGAAAAGCGAGAACATTGTCTGAAAAGCGTAACGCCTTTTCCCGAGTGCGTTGAGATAATAACTGCGGAAAGTTGCGCCACAAACCGTGAAAAGGCCAGACCGCGAAAGAGTCTTTCTTTTTTAGCCGGCTGCGAAATTTATTGTTTTCATTTTCGCGCCGGGCCAAGAAAATTATTACTATGTGCAGTATATTGTCTTACGGTATTTGACCGCTGCTGAAATATCGAGAACTGGTCGATGGAATGATATATTACACGTGACCTGGAAAATATAGCTGAAATAAAAATTTATTTATTTAATGTTTGACAATACTTTGATGAAAAGCGGTTTTTTAATAAATAATGTTGGTAAAATTGTTTTTCTCGGCTACATTAACTTCAAATTTATGTTTTTTAAACAGCAGCTATAATAAATTGCTCTATTTTTCTCCGACAATGGAAACCATATATATTTTGTTGTTTTAAGTGCTTGTAACTCTGATAAACATGGTATTGAACATATAAATAGATATGAAGTTTGAATTTCTATAGGAAATATGAGTTCTTCAAGTTATGTGTACAGCCAGAAAGTTTATGGTACTGCACTTAGATAGTTTTAACTTGTGAAACTTTGATCGTTCATCTGCAACGTGAGCGCCTGCATATGTTTGTTTATGCTTAGTTTGTATAACGTTTATACCATAAAAGCTATAGTTTGATAAGGGAGTAAAAACTATCCAATCACAAATTCAATCATCGGGCCATCTTGAATTTAAAAATGTATGAAATTTCTTAAAATCATAGTTCCCTTATTTAAAAACTAAGTTTCAAAATCGATAGTTTTTATGACATAATATAATAAGAGTTTCTTTCCGAGAAAGACTAAAACGAGATTTTAAAATAATTCTTGTCTATTTTCCTTGCGATTTCTTTCTTATTGATAAAGAGCTCTGAATTTTTCTGCGAGTTTTCGGAGCAATGGCACGTGGTTTAAAAAATAAAACAAAAACTGCATTTTCGGCCGATTAGTAGAGTTTTCTATACAGTAGATAATGAGCAAATATATCGAAAAAATATGTTAATTTCTTTTTAATAATGTACTTAGAATTTTATACATTTTCCGTTTAACTTCATAAGAGGTCACTTTCTATCTAATATGCGCTTATTATATGTATAATTATCCGAATCTTTTTCAATTAAACACATAGTATTTTTAGAATTTTTACAACATTAAAAATTGTTTTCACGAGATACCTTTCAACATTCATACGCTGAAAATTCTTTCACGTTCACGCGACTAGTATACATTGCGTTGCGTGAATAATGAGATGTGCGCGTGAAATTTTTAAAACGGCCTTTATGCGACCGAGAAATAATTACAACAGATGCCACATATATTTTCCTCTTGACGCATAAGACAGTCGAAAGCTGCCGTGACTTTCGCCAGCTGGGGACGAGTTTCGTGAGGGTAGAGGGGCCGGAAGGGTTGATTTAAAACTCGGGTAATATTTACATGAATCGTGTGATTTATGCGCCCTGGTAAACTTTTTATTTCGGAGTAGTTTACCGGCGCGGTTTTGTACGTATACTTCAGATTAATCGCTGGGGTTTAAGTTTGGGGGATAAACTTACTTGTGAGATTCGGAAATTTTCGAAAGTTTTGTGGAACAAAAAGTTGGCGCCTTAGTCATGCAATTAATAGATTGTTTGGCTGTAATATATTGTACGTAGTTACACTATCTCTTTTCAAATAAAATGTATTTTCCAATTTATTTATAGACCTTAGATTTATATTATACTCAGGGTGCACAACATATCAAATGAAAATTAATAAAAATGAACTTTTCAATTAAAAAGTCGATTCTAAAATGGATATAATATATTATTAAAGCGGTAAAAGTAAAAAAGGATTTTAAATTTAAACGTAGTATGAATAATGTATTATACATTGTAAAGTATGCTCTTCAAAAATAAAAATGATATACTTGTAAAAGGAATTTAGAGAATTATTGCCTCAAACCTATAACATTAAAAATAAATCTATTCTTCAACTGTATTATTCGTCACCGATTTATCGAATGCCGACTTAAAGAAAAAAAAAAGATTCGATGACAGTTAAAACTTTTACTTAATGCGGTATAACACTAACAAATCCTATAGCTTTTTCACAGCCCCGCGTCAATCTTAAAAACAAAATCCCCTTCATCGATCTCGCGGCTGTTTCACCTCATTTGAATGAATATTAATCCAGCTCCATACCCTCCGTTTCATTTTTCAGCTTCCCGCGCGCACGGCGAACTGCATCGCGCAAACATAAAGCTCCATTAGAGAGGCGCGAGTTTACCTTATACATCACGCGTCGGCTCCATTTTCGCCGATGCTGTTGCCAACTATAGTGCTGCTCGTTGTTATTCATGAGGCATCCGTCCTGGAAGGTGCGAGGAAGCAATGCCGGTGTATATATTCCATTCTGGTGAATCGCGCGCGCTTCGCGCTCCGTTGCCCGGGTTGCCGGATTGAGGCGCTCGTTGGCGAGCTGAGTGATTCGTTTCGAGGGTACCGGGATAGTATTACAGCTGATGAAGGTAGAGTCGTTTAATTTCATGCGCTGGATTGTGGATACGAGAAATGAGAGCTCAGCAAATTTATGGTATTTGTTTTGGTTTTTATTATATTGGTTTATAAAGGGTTAAATTCTATACATAAAAAAGTTACCTTTCCAAAAAGTTTCTAATGGACTTTATTTGATTTTTTCACATACTATTATATCTAAGATTTTACAAATGCTTTGGAAAGGTCAAGCACTTTTGCAAAAATGTATTTGAATCTACTTATAACTGCTATCTTTATTATGTTTTATATTATTTGACGAAAATTATTTAAAATATTTTATTTAAGTTTTGAAAGGAATTGAAGAAATCAACAATAAATCCATAACAACAATGTATCTTGTGAAAATGCAAAATTAACCCATCTCTATTTCTATGAAAATTGGGTTAGGAATTTGAGTTAAAATATTTAGCAACAGACCGTTTGCAACTATCTAGTGCATTTAATTGCAATTGTTACTCTTTCATACGGTGCATTCGAGTGCATCCGATATTGAGGGCGCAAAATATACGAGTAAATTTCTTTTTTTTTACGTTTACAAAAATATTATCGAGGTAGCGTAACTCCTAGTTACATTTTGTATAATTCCTTTAAATCTAAACAGTCCTAAGTGATCTACGTTAATTTCAGGCTTAAAAAAAAAACTAAAATTACATTACAGATGCATCAGTTACACCCACCGCTAACGAGTCTCTCTAATGGCCGCTGCAGCGCTCACCTCCCGACCTTAAGATTCGTCTCGAACTGATTAAATTCCATCAGCGGTTCCATTAGTCGCGGAAAAAGGATCCTCCGTCCGCTGCGGCTTATATAAAAGACGCTAAGTGTGCGAAATTGCGCCTGATTTATGCGTCGGCGCTTCTCGGCGATGCGGGGCGTGAAATTTCAAACCTCGCTACTGCCCTTGGCTAATGTATCTTCCGCGTTGGCGGCTCTATTTGATTGCGCGAAATTAAAATTTATACAACCGCGATATAAAAGGACTACGACTAGTTGAAGTCGTGAGGGATAGTGAGAGATGTGCAGAGTTACAAGAAGAAATGTCATTGTGGATGAATAGATATTTTATACTATCTGATGCAATTAATAACCAAAATTTCCCTTTGGCGGCTGCCTGATAAATTCTGAAATTTTTTTACGATGCATGTTTTTAAGGCATGAATTTTGTATCAGGGAGTGCGGGAGCGCTCCGAAGGCAAGTATAGAAGAAGTCTGAGGGTAGACCGCGCTACATATATATATATATTGAAATGGGTGCCCGAGATTTTGAAATATTCACTGCAATTTTCAATTATTTTTATATTCACTAAAACTAAAATAACTAGATGCTATGTTGATAAGCCATGCTGCACAAAAAATTTCATGTAAAAAGATGCTCTTGTATTAGAGATTCGCTGTACTTGAAAGTATACGAGAAAAATATAGAAATTAATGTTAAAAATTTTTTTGTAGCACATTTTTTTGGGCAAACAAAGACATGCTTAAAAAGCGTTTTCAATTAAGTCCCTTTGAAAGTCTAGCCCATAAAGTAAAAAAAAATGAATAAAGCTACATAATTAAAGCTTTTATTTGCTTTCTTTGGAATTGAAAATTGTTGATTATAAGTGTCGCTTGTATGAACATGCGCTTAAAAATAAAGCTCAAAGCTCTTTTGACTGAATTTTTCACGTTTGTAGTAGTAGTAGGGTATTTGTAGAAGTTATTTAATAAGTAAGTTTATTTAAAAAAATTCATCTCACAAAATCTTTTTTTATGATTTGAATTTTTTTTTGTATAATGTATTATATAAAGAAGTGGAAAAAACAAATCCTGTAGTCCTGGCAGAAAATTTTACGTGATTCTAGGTTATGAAAATATTTTTCATAACCTTCTTCATTTTAAAGGTTGCCAGTGTATATACTTACTTTAGAATGGATGTATTAATGATTCAAATTCACATGGTAAACATTATAAACCGACCATGCGTATAGCAAAGGCAGAAATTTTCATTCAACGTTTACCTGCTTTGTTTACCAACGCCCTAGGATATTTTATCGACTGGCTTGTTTCATAACTATTAAATTGACCAATACCAAACTAATAATCATGAAAAAGAGGAATCTGTTCCATTTTCACGGAATTCGTGTATTATAAAACGATTCCAGAAGGTTGCGACTTTGTACAGTTACAACATATGATATGGGTATTAATCATGGCTATATCACACATGAATATTAAAAATATTAATTTTAAACAGCGATAATGTAGTTAGTCTAAGAATAAGACAATAACAAAAGAAATAAGTATATTTCGAGCTACGGTAGAATAATTTCAGATATGGCGTTGGCGGCGATAGAAGTTCCACGTGCAAGCTCTTGTTGAATGAAGGAGCGAGAGGTTCTTTGCTTTGAGAATTTCATCAGCGTGCGGCGTGGGATGGGTGTGGATATTTCTGTATATCGTTTCTCCGCGATGAAAAGGGGCGAAAGTACTTTTCCCTTATAAATGTTCTGAATTTGTCTGATTAAATGATGAATTAATTTTGATGTTGAATGTCACAGGTTAAAAGTTTTTATATAATTATAAGTATATTTCCAATGACTCTTTATTAAAAAAGTTATGATACAAACCAATGAAAATAAAGTGGCTGTATAACAATTGGAAAATAATGAATATTTTAACAATTAATTGCCACCCTAACTTACGCGATGAATGTAGACTACCTATTTGATGACTAAAAAATACATTTTCATTCATCGTTCATTTTAGCTCGTATACGTGTGTAATAAAACATATACCAACCGATGAAGTATTAATACTTCGATTGGAATCTCGTACTTACCGAAACTGCATTCAACGCGTTATATATATTGAAAATCTCCAAACATAAATGAATCAATTTTCTAACATACACGAATCAATCCCAGTTTTTCACGTACGAAACGCAATCATACTTGGCGCGTATCTATTTCTCCGGGCATGATCAAAACTCGAACAATAAACACACACAGAGTTCTGCAGACGAGAAAAAAAAAATTCCCCGAAACAATACACAGGCGCGCGCGTATCAATTGGCGATATTTCGACGAATGAAAAGACCAACTTTATCAATCGCTCCTCGGAGCCAAATACATTCGGATGGCATGCTATGGTAGTGCGGCGTGCACAATGCGAAGATCGAAAAAAATAAAAGGGCGGGGGTGTGCTGACTTTTCATTTTCGACGAGTAGAGGAGAGTTTGCCCGGATGGTGGAGATTTTTTTCGCGTGTGAACCGTAATTTGCGATATGTCTGGGCGAGCGTGCGCGAAAGGAACAATGGTCGCGACGTATTGTGCGTTTGTGCCTTTCTGAATGCACAGCCATTCATCAAACGGCGTGGTCGTATGTCTCACGATAAAGAGTGGAAATATGAAGTAGATAGCTTTTGATGAATTTTGATAACTTTTAAAAGTTTTCTAAAATTATTTAGAAGAACAATTAGAAAAAAAAACTATTTACTTTTTGAAAACAAAAGAAAAATATGAAACTTTAAATGTTTATTGATGAAATGGAATGAAAATATATTTTTTTTTTATTTTATATACCTATTAGAATAATACATAGTGAATCAGCAGAAGCTCTGTAAATTATTTGAATTCAAAGTAAATATATATGCACATGCTCTTTTCATAGTTCTGTTTATAGGTTGCATCGATTATGGAATTTTTTAGATATTATTATCAAACTTTAATAATTTTTGAAAATTTGAAATCGATATGACGACATCAGTATTGAGATTCTATTAAAATTTTATTAATTTTCTAGATTCATTTTTTAATTACAATAATATTACTATTATTATTTTATGTATATAGGTATACCTGGATTGTGTCATACCTCATATTTAATTAGCTTTAACATTTAATAACAATCTCTCCCCTTTTGTCGAAATAAAAGTTAACCTACCATATAAATATTATACAATAAACCGTGTAAATTTGTAAAGACTTTTTTCTCCTCTTAACATTCATAAAAAGTAACTAATCCACTCGGCGCAGTAACAACGCCGCTTATGCATATTTCATTTTAATCTCATCAAATTTCGAACTCATCTCTCTTGCGAAAAGCAAACAATGTAGGGTCAGCACACCGACAATTCCATATAGGATCAGCTTCATGAATTTTTGACGATTCGCCGGTATTTTTCGCCCACGTGAAACAAAGCTCGACCGCGCGAAAAAAAAACACACCTACACCCACACACACACTGCGACAGAGCAAGCGACTGAATTAGCGATGAGGTGGCGGACGGCCGTTATGCTCGAATTTTTCTTCGGGCTGCGGGTGGAGAGAGGGAGAGAGAGATACAAGCGCGCGTGCAGGACTGTACCGCAGTGCGGCGTTCCCGTATCGGTGGCGACCTGGAATGGGGGAATAGGTGGTGTGGAATCGCGGTCGAGCGCGCCACGCGCCTATGTGTATATATGTATTAGACTGAGGTGATATGGGGGTGTGACGAAGAATGCAAGATAATAGCGGTTTGAGAGTTCAGTGCATCCAAAATGTCGTTAGCTGTGTAAATTCGCTTTTATATACTGTGTTTTGAGAAGGAAAAAGGTGCTTTTTAATATTTGATAAATAATATTGATACTGTAAATATAAAAAATTCTTTTATCAGTGAAAAAACATTACACGGTGGTATCAATTACTGATTCTATAGAGTAATAATTCTATGCACTTACAATTTTCTTTTTCAAACTTCAATGCTACAAATACCTAAAATTACATTAAAAAAAAAGTCAGTAAAACTGCCTTCTTATCTTCATCTTGATCTCTGCAGAGTCCCGCAAACATTAATGTTACCCAAGAAATCGTTATTTGCTTCAAGGTTTAAATTTATTTGACCGGACTAAACATTTTCTTGATATTGTCATAAACAAAAAAGTCAGTACAACTGTCTTATCGTCATCTTGATCTCTGCAGAGTGCCACGAGCATCCCCCGAAGCCACATAATCCGTGCTCGTGAGTTCAATATAAGGCCGTTGCTTATGCCCGTGCGAGCGAGTGCGCCGCATAAAGATATGCCCGCCGCGCGTGCACATACGCGCCGACGGCAGCGGTGGTGGCGGCGCCGCATAGAAAAGACTGCATTACGTTCGATACCGCCTGCCTGCATTTCCCCTTGCGGTCTCCTTAAAGAACGCGCGCGCGCATCGCCTTCCGCAGAAATTAAACGGCGTGCGTATTTTTCTCCTTTTTTCTCGCGTGCGAGGGTGAGAGGGACACGTTGGGTGATGCGGTATTGTCGCATGATGGTGTGCGGTCGAGAACCGCAATAGTAGGGGATATATTTATTGCGGACGGGTGCTATTGCGTGAAATAAAAGATGGGAGGGTAAATTGTACGTGTGTTTTTATGTGCTAGGGTACGGGAGGAGTTGAAATATAGCGCGGGGACTGCGGTATGCAACTTACGAGACACGAAGCTTTGGGTTGTGGACTTTATTCGGGAGAAGCGAGTCGCGCGGTTCTGGTTCGGAAGGTTTGTTATATAGTCTTTTGAGAGTTTTGAACTGGTGAAATATGGGATTGGGTGAGTGAATCGTGGAAACATTATAGTTGATGGGAAAAATTGAATATTAGATACTTAAAAAAATTATTTATTCATGCGTTTCAAATTTTGGTGTATTTACTAGTATTATATACAGCTATACAATAAGAGAATGGATGAAAAATTAGTTTATAAAAAGTGGTTAATTATTTTTATGTAAATTATCTCGGTTAGCTTAATCTATATATACTTATAAAGCGAACTAATTTTCAGCAGAGATGAACAAATTTGATTAAAATATTCAGAACTAGCGCAAATTTCTAATCAAGAGAACAATAAAAGTTTCCGTAATTTCCCATTTAATTTTGTTGAGGCATTTTATTTAGGAGACATTATTTTTGCAGAAAACATACAAGTCTTGCACATCATGAATGAAATAGTAAATCAAAAGCCATTGGGCGATTAAATGAAAAATTCAGAACCGCAATATAAGGTTTCCTAAGATGAGGGCGGTGTTTCTACGATTTTCTTTAGTTTCAGAAGCGCAACTCCAATTTTCAACTGTCAGCTTTCCGCGGGCCGGTATATAACACCGACAACTTACCAAGATTACATCCCCTCTAGCTTCTCCCTGGCCAAATTAGGCGAATTCGGTGATACATTTCACCCTCTTTTCTGCTTGACCGGTGCACGCGCTCGAAAAATGCCCCACTCGAAGTTGCGAGGAAACGAAATACCCCTGAAATGCAATCTACAGACAAGTACACACGGCAATCGGGCTACGTCCGCACGCAAGGTTTCTCTCTCTCTCTTTCTCTTCTTCCTTTTTCTTACGGCAATTTTTTCCTTTTTTCTTCATTTTGGGTTTCCTCTTTTTCGTCGAGCGTTGAAACGATACGTCGGGGCATTCGTTTGGGCTCTCTGCTCGGCGGCTATTTTCTTCTTTTGCCCTATGAACAGAATACCCTTTAGCGTTTTCTTTTTTATAAGACACGGGAGTTTTGTGAGAGACACTTTAACTTAATACTATTGCCTAGCGGATGGTATTCAATGTAAAAGAAACTTTTCAGTAATAAATAAAACATATAAAACTCATATCCACACGTATTAGATGACATAGATTTAAAAAGTATCTTAAGATAACGATGCCAGCTTTTATTACTGCTTTGTTATATGTTTATACAAGTATTGCATATTAGGAGTTATAAACTAGTGAATAAAAATTAGTAGTTTATTATTCAGTTGTAATAACGATTAGTTTATTATTATAAAATAATATAATAGGCCATGAAAAATTCTACCGTGGGATTATTAACGCTCGTCACGCAGAAAAACTAAACCACTGTTGAAAACTAAGACCCTTACGTCGTTTCCGTCAAGCCCCATTAGCACGAGCCCGCGAAACTTCCACCTTATACCATCGCCGTAACTCCTCTTACCTAAACGACGTCGCAAAACGAGCGCCTCGAAAAAGCCCCATATACACCGTAAACAAGCCGTCGTCGCGTTATCGTCCGTAAACTCCAGTTTCAATTAAGGAGAAGAGCCGAGTCCCGCGTGTATCTCGTTAATTATGCGAAATAATAAATTCATTGTACATATAAGCGCGCGTGCGCGAAAATCGGGTCGCGTGACTTTCCGAAAACTTTAATTAAGGCGCGCGCGCGCTCTAATTATGGCGGACATTTCCGGTTTTCAATTAAGTTTTCCGCGCGCGCGCGGCCGCGTGGTAGAGAGGCGGGAGCGTTTATCTCTTTGGCGGCTGCAAGGGGCGGAAAGAATCTGCAGTGGGCGGCCGCCACGCTGCGGACGATAGCTGTTCCCACGAGCACACTTTCGAATTACGGAGTTATTTTTATTTCTTTTTTGGAGGGAGGGTAGATTCCCAAGTGCTGGAGTCGCTAAAAGATGTATAGGATGTGCTGTTTTTGCAAGAAGAACAAGTATTTAATTACTTTCTGCAAAGAATTACCCTTAAATACAATATGTAATTACGTGTTATGAAGGAGTAGGAGAAATTAGTTATCAAACAATTTCGGTAGAATTGTTTTACGTTTTGAAAAACCTTTATCGTATCGTTTCTTTCGCGAATTTCTAATATAGGGTGTTATAAACATTGAGCTTTTTAATTTCAGTAATTTATTTTGTAGCTAAATTGATAAAAAATGTGGCGCTAGAAGGATACAGTATTGTCTCATAAAAACATATCTGTAAAATCTGTACTCATCAAAAATCACTTTCTCATGAAAACACTTGAAAACATTGCTAAATCTTCACTTTTCTTATTTTACATATTATATTACTTTGCACACATCTAAAATTAAAATTTTACAATATGGTGACTGGCAAGAAGCAGCGTTAGCACCATATTGCTTTTTCAAGAAATTGATGCACGCGCGCGAGTTTACTGTTTGCCGATGAATTTTCTCCGCTCCCCGTAGCTCTCGCTGCGCGTGTGATTTTTTTCTCGTCGAGAGCGATGAAATAGTAATTGCCCGATGGGGGAAAATCAATTTTTCGAGCACGCTAGGTAAAAGCATTATATTTTGCATGAAACCCAATAAAAACAGAGTCGCCTGTTCTCTCCACTCTGACGATAAATTTCCTTTTTTTATTTTCAGAGTAGGTGAACACGATGAGTTTGCTGCCGCCCAGGTCAATCTATCGTAAAACGTTATGGCCCGTGGATTGTATGCGTAGTTGCAGTACACTGTTCGACCTTTTAGAGGTGGATCTTCAAGTGTTTACGAATCTTGCAAAAGTAGATTAAAAAAATTTGCATGCTGCAGTAACGGTATACATCTTACCTGGTATTAATAATCTTAATATTCATAATAATAATAACGTTTAATTAAAGTAGACTATGGAAAAAGTATGTAATGCTTTCTTGAAAAATTCCAATTGATATAGTGAATTGCAAAAAAAAGAAAAAACCCGAAGAAAATTAAAATAATATTGAAAGATTTAGTTGAGATAGTTGTGTAAAAGAAATTCATAACTTTGATTTTTGGATTGAGAAGCTGCGGTACCTCAATCGTACGACTAGTTAACAAGAAGAACAGTTTAAGCGTCTTTTTAGACAGTTTTATACATCCCCAGGCGGTGGCCTTTGCGTGGCTCACTAATATGCATTACAGGACTTGTTTTCTAGGTTACATAGAAGATTTTCTACACAACTTCGTTTATAAGATTTGCATGCCATGCTAATAGCAGGAATAAATAATTTAAAATAAAAGTTTCACAATTCACTCTTAAAAAAGTAGTGGCTCATTTAAAGACTCGATGTGATTGATTATATTTGAAAAAAGCGCGAATATTATTTGATATAGTGGCACATTTACTACCAAAACAGCACCATTTAATACTATCATAGGGTACATTTTGCGCGTAAAATAAGATCAATAAGTTGTACGGTGTCAGGGCAGCATCATATAACATTTAAAAATGTTTATTAGTCACACGTACGATTTTCGTTTTTTTAAATTATTTACAACTTGTTCGAAGTTTACATCTGCACGTATCGATAAAATATTATGCAAGTACATTGTTTGTACCTTGTTCTACGTAACAAAGCGTACAATTTTTGTTTTTGTTTTTTTATATCCAAGCTTCTTATTATTTTATACAATCTTACAATATAGTCATAAGTTCCATGGATTTGCCCATATATCGCTTTATACAATAATTATTTTTATATAAAGTAATATACAAAAGAAACACTTCAGAGAGTTCGAATAACGAAAGATGTTAAAGTGAAAAAGGGGGGCTCCATCTAACGGTGTATGATACGGTGTTTGTGTGAATATACACCGTTAGATGGAGCCCCCCTTTTCCACTAGTGAAAAAGATGGCTCAGTCTATAAAACTTTGGCCGCGACCATCGA
>UXGD01004012.1:0-18440 GCA_900474315.1 Torymus auratus
AGTGACAGAATTGAAGAGTGAGGGAGATAGGTATATCTTCTGTCTCTCTCTTCTCTCTTTCTCTGTCACTCCTATAGCGTTCTCTCTCACTTCTTAAAGAAGATACGAGCCGCCGGAAAATACCCTAGAGAAGGGATGAGCGACCACTCCCTGTGTTAAAGCATAGGATTTTCTCCCACTCGTTCGAATTTTGACTTTTGGAAGGGATGCCGCCCCCGCACTATTGGATACCGTTTTTTCTCGCCACAATATTATGAAGATATGCAAAGCATCTCTCGCCGCCGAATTAACTACTTATGATTCGTCGACCAAAATGACGCAACCACATAATTCGACATCGCAGCTATACCAGTCAAAGAAGAGGAGGAGAAACTGATTTAAATACTCTGAACGCGCACTGCTCAGTAGTTAGTTCAACACAAGCCTCAGAATCTTTGCTGACTATTCAGGTGCAGTTCACAACAAGCCTCACAAGCTTTTCTGAACTGACCAAAGCAGATCACCACAAGCCTCACAAGCTTTTTGACTCTGTAAAAAAATTTACAAAATTCAAATTTCAAAGAATAAAGAAAAATATCAAATCAAATTCCAAAATCTATTTTTTCCAAAATTCAAAATTTCACATTCTAATTTCGAGAACTTATTACAAATCATTATGTTTCAAGAAAAACGAGAAGGTAAATAAATCAAATTTGAGACAAATAAATTTGTAATCGTTTTGGAGTATGAACTAACTGAATGGCCTTGGTCTTACGGATTTTAACATCGCATAATTTATCTAAGTAAAAGTAAAAAATATTAACAATTGATTTGATGGATTTAGAGGAGGGCGAACTTGAGAAATAACCTGAGATTAGGTAAAATTATTTAAAACCATTCGCCTATTACTCCGGGGCTCGTGACCTTTTCCTATCCATACAAGGGGCACATGTAACAAAATTGTTTTTACGAGACAAATGTGCTGTACCTGTTGGTCCTTATAAAAACTAAATCCCGAAATCCAAAAAAATTAGTCACACTAAGTTTCAACGATAATAGTGAATTTAATACTACACTCCTTTCCTCAGCTCGTCCATGGTTTATTAGCTAGCGCAGCTACGACCAAAAAGAGCATAACTCTTAATTGAGTTAATCATCCCAGTCGTGTTGTGCTCTAGGACGTGACATTACCTACAATTTCTTTTTTGAAAAGTTAAATTATCTTTAGTCTGTCATTTATTATTAAGGAAAACGTTTTCACATTTCATACATTAATTTCTCAAAAAATATTTTCTTTATCTACTTGAAATTTTAACCACTTATTATACTCATCTAAGACTATATTTGGTTAAAATTTCAAGCGATTATCTTCATTTATTTTCAAGAAAAAAAATATTTTTGAAAAAAATGAATTTTTGTTCTCCGACGATAACAGGAATAAAAGTCAACCAATCATCTTGAAATTTGGCACAGAGATAGCTTTTTTATATCTTCGAACCGAGTTCATTTCGCCCAAAAAAATCGATTCAATAAATATCGTATTAACGTTCCTTTTAAGAAATTATTAACTATTTTTGTTAATTAACATCAGGTTACGATTTTGTAAAAAATATTGTAAAATCTTTATACAGAAAATTGTATAATAATAATTGCTTTTTAATGATAAAAAATAGATAGAGTAAAAATAAAAAGTCCAAAACCATTTAACATATTTTCACCGTAAATTCTCATCTTCAAATTACAAGAATATTAAATCGCATATATCAATGAAATGTTCATTCTTTTAATAAATAGGTGCATCTATCTACATATTGTTTTGAAAGAAATAAAATAACCAAAAAAGAATATTAGATATAAAACGAATCAGTTAAAAGTTAGACAATGACATTTAGCGATAGATATTAATATCTTTGTTTGAATAAAAAAAAAATTATTATTGAAATTCATTAGCAATTTTTTTTATGAAAAACTTAGTTTTAGAATTTAAATTTAACAAAAGGTATCGATAAATTAATTTAAGGAAGCTAAGTGCCAAAGAATTGGCAGCGGTTTTTTTAGATTTCGATATCTTGTGTATTAACAATTAAATTAAAAAAAAAATGTTCTTCTTTGCTTGAAGTACGCTTATTTCCAATTACACCATCACTGATATTATAATATTCGAAAACGTAGTTAAAAAAATGTTTATATTTTTAACGTCAATTTTCTCAATAATTGAGAAAACTGTATTTTACATATTTTTTTAAAATACAAAAACTAATTTCTGGACTTCGAAGTTGAGAAATTAGTAAAATTTATTTTTTAAATCATACGTGGATACCTATTTCATGCTCTAATGATGGTGATCAAATACTGTGTGTAAGATAATAGGGTGGTTCTGTAACCTAATCCAGCGTATCCATATTTACTATTGTGTACAGCTGATATACACAGGATCTAACATTATTGATTACACATAGCGAGTTAAACGGCTTGTCAATGCACATAATTATGATGGGATCTTAATGCAGATAATTATCTCAAAATTAATTATACATCATTGCATTGAATTGAAGTAAAAAAGAAATACAAAAGAGAAATCTCTATAATAACATATGGCATTAGATATCCTAAAGTACTTTAGAGCTAGGTAATACTGTAAGGATAACATAATTTTTACTCAAATTATACATTTCATATCTCGTTGTTCTTTAAAAGTTTGCACATATGCATGACAAACATTCTGTGTATACGGTAAAAGTAATGTATATTTCAAAAAGTTTTTATATTTCATACGTGTAAAATACTTTTAAATTTAATGATATTTCGATATGCAAATTCAATGACATTTAAATCGAAATTAACGAAAAGTCCTAGCACCATCACATATGTGCATTAAAATTTTGTTCATCATAGCAAACATTTTGAAGTGTACTCCGTATCATGTACATACACAGCTGTGCATACATACAGATTCACATTAATATTTAATATCTTCAACCGTCAGGCTTGGGATTTATAAATATGTAAACGAGTTTCTACATTTAGGGTGAATAATTATTTTGTAATTTTCTGTACTTGTCTTATCGAGCATTCAAAACCAAAATTATGAAAACTCGTCTACAAAATTATGTAATATCACAAAATAATGCGGTAAACTTGAATCAATTTATTTATAAATTATTACGATGAAACTTATTTACTTGATATTTTTAGTAAGATACAAAACAGTTTTGTAACAAACGAAAATACATTTTATCTAGTCAAAAAGCACAAATACAAGACAAGGGTTGACAGGCGAGGAAATCGAAATGGTTTCAATACTCTTTGTCCGTACTTACCCTATTGCATATTTATGCGCATCCAAATTGACTTGCTTTGTGCATGAATAGATTATTCATTTTATTGTAGTTTGCAAATTTTAAAAGCACAAAATTGGATTTAGAAAAGATATACTTTCAAATTGCAGGTGTAATGTATATCCATATTAGACATTTTTTTATATGTTCAGTGCACATTGCTTATTTAAAATCTATGTAATTTTCATCAAAACAGAAATGACAATTAAAAACGTGCAACCGTTTCAAAAATTCAATCGAAAATATACATTTCTTGTTAGTTGTAATTAAAAAGCGCTATACCTCTCTCAGGAATATATTGTTTTAGTACACGAAACGTCAATTGGCCTCAGCCATGCTGACAAGTTCATAAAAAACGGAACATTTTCAAAAAAATTCGTTTCCCCACGCATTTTCATCAAATCGACACGAATAATGAAATAGACATCGACCCGAAAGAACTTCATTCATCAAAGTGGACGTTGAACTCTAATTAAGCGCCATCAAAGGCATTTTTTCGCAATTTCGAGGCAAAGACCACGACTGCACACTCGTTCTGCAGCATTTTCGAGCAACGGAAAAATGACAACAGGTATAGAATTCGAGCTTTCCGGCTGACGTGAGGCTATAGGCGAGTATCACGCGCGTGTGCGCGCTCGCTAGCTCGCTCGCGTTTGCACGAACCGCTTGTGCAACACGAGAGTGGCGCGTAATTGGATAGTGATCCTGGCAATTGAATGGGGCGACGCACCCGTGAGTGGCGCTCGACGAGATTTCCCGAATGCATCATCAGCGCGCGATCATCATCGTCATCTTCGTGGTTGCGCGCGCGCGAGCACGCTTGTGCAGAGGTTCAACGAGCGTGGCCGCACGTCAAGTGGTATATGGACCGTACTCTCCAGAGACTTGAAAAGCAAAATTGGTTTGTACGATTTTTCACTCGCTTGCGTTTGGGAGTTTAGCTCGTTTATTCTTTCGCTTAGAAGATTTCTTTGAGCAGTGATATCATTAAAATGACAAAATTAAAAATTGGTTGGTATTAAAAAACGAATAAGAAGTACTTTATTTTGTTTTTATGTTTTGAAAATATTCAAGATTTTAATCGAGATACAAAATTACATGTGCCTATACGAAATACGTAAAAAATTGAATAATAAATAAGAACATGCAGTAATCGAAACGAAAAAAGTATTTGTGGATAAATAGTATATAAGTAAAACAACGCAGAGACATGTACAAAATTAATGTTACTATTTGAATCTTATCGAAATATATAATTAAAGCCGAAATTTAATGAAATAAGTTGAAAATTCATTGTTTCGTCCTACATTCAATAGTATAAGAAGTTAAAATTCTGTTTAGATATATCTATACAGAAGTAGAGGAGAATGTATATAAAGATGGGTATAGTATGTGGAACTAGAACCTAATGCTAGTGCTTGCAACTTGTCATCAATATGAAATTCAAAATTTCAATCAATCTGCGGAAGAGAAAGGTCAAAACAAGTAGAAGAATAAAACAAGTTGAAAAAAAACTAGTAGAAAAATCAGGATTCCATCCGACATTCAGAACTAAAAATTGAGAAATTACTTTCTAAGTATTTTTAATTTTTATACGAAAATTTTTGTTTTTAATCTTTAAGTTTTCATAAACTTGTCAAGGTCACATGGATTTTATAGGCTTATTAGTATATTATATGGGAGCGCAAGGACATCCTCTTTTGTTCAACGCTAAAGGTTTTTTTAAATCTTCATATTTACGTCAATTTAATAGATTCCGTGTTTATATTTGATTTGAGCATTTTATGGGCATTTTCTTGTATACTATTCTTTATAAAAATTAGTAACGATTCAGTAATGTTTATAATTTTAAAGTGTAAAATTTTTTTTACCGCTGTTGAAATTACTTGAAAATTGACATATTAAACAGTATATAAATAAAAAAAACTTACATTTATAAGATATAGTAGATTAACAGCCATCGGTAACTTACCTGTAACATACAAAATAGAAAATAGAATATAACGGAGTTGAATAATTGTTAAATTTAGAAATTCATCTAATTTTTTACGTGTAAGATACAATAATTGTTGGAAAATTATAAAACTTTAAAGTCTGCTAGCATTACGAATACCACCTTTTCCCTTTAACGAATCCGAGCAGGCTTTTAAGATTCTTGACATCGTCGACAAGCACTTGACATTTAGGAGTAGCTGATTTTTAACACGAACCCAGTCGAAAGTGGGTTGTGTGTTTCTTTTCCTCATTTTCGTTAGTGTAACAAATGAGAGGGAAACCTTGTGACATGTTTAATTCTAAAAGTAACTTCTTTTTATAGACTGTGGCAGTAAAGAGATAGAAGCAGAACTTTTCTTTATTTTCTAGTAAACTAGCCCTATTTATAAAGAAACTTATCAAATGACATGAGTTTTTACGCAAATATCTTTCAAATACTAATGAATTATACAATGAATATCTTTCTATAAAAATATTTTGATCATTGGTTTGAATAATTAGTTAATACGGAAATTTATTTTTTATTAATTTTACGTATTTAAAAAAAGATTAATGTACCCATTTTTTATGAACTTGGATAAGCTTTTTACTATATGTTCTAGTAAAATAGTCCAATAAAAGCCACTATTTGCCTTCGTAAAAGAAGTTCTGTATTGGTGCAATTATTACTTTTGTTAAAAAATTTATGGCTACCGTCCATTTACATCTAAAATCCAATAATATTCACATAATTCTTTAGAATCGTAAAAAGGGTAAAAACGTAAAAAAATATCTGCGTTAACGAGCAGAAGTCATGGTTTAAGCGAGAAAAAGGAGAATCGCTAAAGGATCTTTTCATTACACAAATGGCACAGAATTTCCAGTAAAAGGGAATAAAGAACTAGAGAAATCTACTTATCCTCATCATCGTTTTAATTATAAATTATCTCACGAATCAAAAACTGAAAAGAGGAATATTATATTCCCTTAAAATACTGTTAATAAGAAAACTTGGATAAATATAAAAAAATCTAGAAGAATATTTTTCAAATTCTTACAAATAAAATATTTTGATGAAAAACTTCGTAATCCGAAAATAAAATTGTTATTCTTTAATCTTTTCAATTCATGACTTTTCATATAATTTCATAACTACACGCAATAATAATGACTGCATTATTAACGCAAAGAAAAACATTTTCGTAACGCAAGTATTGAGCCACAGATTTTCACCAACAATGGCGACTTCACAAAGAACAACATTTCGAAGTATGAATTAAGACAGGCAAAGGGCGATCATTGTGAATGCGTTTGCGGGAATTCAAAAGGCGACAAAAGAGAACGTTCTCGAGAGATAGTGCGCGCGATTCAGAACCCGCATGCAACCGAAATAGCTATGCCACTGAGCGGATCTGGAGCGAAAGATGCGCCATTCTATACATTAATTTCGTCGAAACTGGCGCGCGAGCTCGCTTCAACTAGACTCTCCCCCTCTCAATTGTTTATCTTTACCTAGCCGAGTAATCACACAGCTCGCGCACTCGCGTACCATTGACAGCGAACAAAGCGCTTCGGCATGAAATACCAGCGCTCGAGGTATAAGTATGTGCACATCGGTTCAAGTGTTGAAACCCGCTTATTTTCTTTCGGCTTGCGTCTGCCTAAACGAAGCTGTTGGATATAGGCAAGATGTGGTAAGGTAGAAGCCCGGTAGGAAAGGAGACCACCTTCGCCGCCGCTGCGCGACAGGCCGAGACGAATACAAATTGCCGGGTCGAGTCGAAGAATGAGCAATGGCCGCGAGGAGGGGAAGACTTAGAGGGCGAGACTGATCTGAAGGGCTGAAACTGATGGTAAGATTTGGAACTTCACCGCGCGAAAAGAGGAATTAATGGTGCCTAGCCAGCTGAAAATGCAAAGGCGTGTCTGCATTATGTGCATATTTACGTGCGGACTGTCTTTGGGAGATCTCGAGTGACACTATTGAAGCCGAACCCTATAATACTACAGCGAAAGAATGTCAACGATGCGAGCGAAGCGCGCGGAGAAACTTTGTCGAGCACGCATGTCGAGGATAAAAAAGCGGATTATGGAGATGCGGAGCTAAACGTTTTGTTCCGTGATAGAATGCCGGGAACTATACGGGAAATCGGATGACGCATCAGACAATCAAGTATTTCTGCGCGACAAGAGGGACAAGGCAAAAACTGACGACGCAAGATGCGTCGCTGTAGATACAGGGAGAGTGAAAATCCGAGGCAAGGGACAGCGGTGGCGAATAAAAACAGCAACGCCGGAGAGAAGAAACCACGCAGCGGAAAGTGAAGGGGATCTATCAGCCCTATCGCCTCCCCTCTCTCTCTCGCCTCTCCCTTTCGCCCTAACCCAATTGTTGCCGTGAGGTGGTTGCTGTGTCTCGGGAAGATAACCTCTTTCGAGAAGAATGCAGATCCGCGACTCCGATAGCCCGCGTCTGATGCTCGCCGGGTGTATGCACACTACCCGCGAAAATAAACCGCCCGCTTCCTCCGAGCTTTGACACCGCAACGGGCACGAGGTACTTGATCTCTTGCTTTGTGTATATTCTACGTTACGTAATAAGATATCCTGCATGCGCGATATGTGTTATAAAATATTATTATCGTTTGGGTTTACATTACGTAGTAATTTTAGATCAAAATTAAAGCTGCGTGTATTTTCGTTATTTTAAGGCCAATTTTAATATAATAATGTTTGATAGATTACTATAGTATAGAATTCTATTAATATTTGCGATATTACGGATAAAGGAATTAATATAAGTTCAGTGAATAAGGATTGAGCGTTAAAAAGTAGAAGAAAAGCTCTTATTTATAGACAAGGTAAGCGCATTTGAAACCACTCATATTATTAAAATTGTGTGCATATTCAATTTCCGATACTGTTTGGATTGAACTGTTGTATTTTAATAATCCTTATTGGTTTTACTTTTTTCTAAAATAAGAATAATATGTCGTAACGTCAATATGCTATAAATATGTCAAGGATTTTACAATAGACACTAGAATTACACGATTTATGTGAAGATACTGATAAGTAAACTATATTATTCTATTCATAAAATATATGTATTAAATTAAATGTAATATAGGTTTTATAAGATGATAGAAAAGCTGCAGATATAATTTATTTCCTTATAAAATAGAAGAAAAATCCTTTTTGCGTCGTTATTTCACTGTAGCTGCTTCACTAAGTAATGAGTAATTTCTAGGTACGTTCGCTGTTTGTTAGTAGTCGAAGCATTTCATTAGCATTTACTAGCTTGTAAAGTGTTGAGATAAACGTTAAATCTCTGTGTGCACAAGGCGGAATTTCACTAATTAAAGGAAAATTCTCTTTGCAAGAGCGATAGTATAGCGAAGTTGGTTTATTTGAAAATATCACATTTATATCTCAGAAATAAGTTGGAACACATTTGAAATTGCTTGTAGAGTATTAAACATTAATATTAATATATCAACTATTCCATGAATATTTATGTTTATTCGTATTATATTTAATCATCTGTAATTGCAGTATACACTCGTACCAAATAACCTCGACAGCAAGAAAATAAATTAGGCGCAAGAGCAGCCGCAGCACTCCACTAAATCCGAATAAAATACACATCCCAACGACTACTCCGATAAACCTATCGATCCATCAATCAGCCAGCTCAGCCCCAGCGCTGCGCCGGATGATTTTTGTCATCGTACTAGCATTTCTACCTCTCACGAGCCATGCCAACTATACGGGCTCATGCAGATATGCGCTCGCTGCGCCCAGCGAGATCGAAAATACGCCACCCCTATTAATCTCGTAGTACATTCGCTTGAAAGACGTGCGCGCATACACATACACGTCTTTCCCTTCCGCACTCGCGAGTACTCCGCATCGATATTTATGACAGCTCGTTTCATTGCCGCGAGTTGCTGCTGCTGTACACTATAGGCGCGCACTCCATTGTCTCTGCGTATACGCCGATTTAACGTGCGGTCGGTCGAGAGGAACGGAAACGCGCGATCGATGCCTCGGTGGTCTCCTTGGCTTTGTTGACGATGTAGCAATAAGGCAAAGTCCATGCGATGTTAGACGACGCGGAGCGACCTGGCGGTTAATTACCTTGACGCGAGCGACTGGCCGAGCTTGATTGACTGTTGGAATAAGCGCGACAAATATGTCACCTGGGGGGGCAAAAACTTTCCCTCCGCCTCTCGCGCCGCCGATATTTTCTCGCCCCGGGAAGAACTTCTTTTCCCCCCTTACGACCTGACTTTGGCTCTCTGCTCGTTTTTTCTCCTTCCACGGGGGCGAGAAGAGGAGGGGCGAGAGCGCGCCTTCGACGTATTTCCCCGCGCCTCGAGCTCCATCCTTCTTATTCTCTCTTTTTCTCTCGGTTTCGAGATTAATTGCTGTTTTATCAATTATTTAGGAAATTACGCCATTATTGTATTTATTTATTAAAGGTCGAACGTCCGGGGCAAGATTTAGTGCCGGGGACGAACAGAGCCCCGGGACGTTAATGGCACACGTCTCTCGGCTGAGTGAGGCACGAGGAGCGCGCGCGAACGCGTTTCTTTCCACTTTAATTACCTCGCTGTCTTGAAACCGTAATGTTCAAATTCGTAGCGATATTATTTTGTCGTTGGAGATCGTCGCTTTCAATTTTCAAAGGCAATTTCGCTTACGGGGTGCGCTAATGCGCGTCCAATATTAACGCTGGCAGTCGGGCCGAATAATACGCTGAAAATTTGACGTATATTGCCTAAAAACCTCGCGCGCATTCAACGTTGGGTTTACGGTTGACGAGAAATTACGATTTAATTGTTAGTTAGAGTTTGATTATTCGAATGTCCTTTATTAATGATTTAATTTAAGAACGAACGATAGCGAATGTATATTCGATTGGACAGGAAATGATGAATATAATCATACGTTATACGGTAAAAGCAATAAACTGTATGGGTTATCATTAAATGTTGATGATGACATGAATCAAGGAAAGATATAAGTATTAAGCTAGAAATGTATATTTAATTAATTTTAGAGTTACATATATCCCTATACTTTTCCCTAATATCATCAATTTCTAAATGGGGCAAGCATCATACTCAAATATGAATTATTCATCATCATAGAACATTTTTGTAATCAAACTCATATCTCATTTTTATGCTAGGCATAAGTAAATCTAAATGCTCATTTCAAGACAATAAACTTTTCATAAACATATATAAGGATGAATGTATGCATGTACGCAGCGAATACAGCTATCATAACTATTTAGAAAAAGAACGCACAAATACAAACGCTCAATTACTCTCTTAAATTCGCAGAAAATATATACATAAAATTCAGAGAGAACATTGATAAAAATAAATGTATATCTGAAAGAATTATCGAAATTAATAACCGTTACTGCAATGAATTCCAAAACTCCTCGACAAAGTTAATCTTATATGCCGTTCGAAATGATTAAACAAATCCTCGAAACTAAAACACAGTGAGTTCAAAACTTCAGCTACCGCGGCCGCGTTGTTTACGAGGAGTAAATAAATAACGCAGTGAAAACAGAAATTCACCAGCGCCGCAAGCCATGCGAGGCGAAGTTGTACGGGATGGTGGGAAGAGTCCAAACGTAAAAGCAAGTTACTTCGCGATTGCTTCGCAGTGCCTTCAAACTGCTGAGAGAGAAAATTGCAATAAAATCGAAGAATACCGTAATTTGTCATCGAATGGTTTTTATAGTTTCCTTTATAGAATGTGATTTACTGCATTATAAGTGTAATCTTCATAAATCCAAATAGGAAAGATTAAATAATAGTTTCAGCTATAAAAAGTTGCTTGGGATAAAATATCATAAAAAATTATTAAAAGTTTTTTACTTGACATTGGCTTTTTACTCTCCAAGAATAGTTTTTAATTTCTCTGAAATAAAATCTAGTCCACGAGGAATTCTAAAAAGTCAGGATCTAGAGAGTAATTTACCAAAATACTTGAATGGATTCCTCAGGACGTACAAGTACTACTGTAATCAATAAAAAGTATGAAATTCAATAAACTTTAGTATTTTGTTCTTATAACGCAGTTTTAAATTTATATAACAGCTACTCAATACAATTTATCGATGAACAAAATTTTTCATATGAAATTTCTTTCATATTCATTTCTATACGTCTTTGGAATATTAAATTTTACCATATTAACTTAATTCTTTAATAATCACTACATATCACGTTCAGTTATATAGCTGATTTACAGTATTTATGTCTCATTAAATGATACCATTATTCATATCACGTAAGAAACATATATTCAACTAAAACGCATTGTAAAGGCGTACCGGAAATAACGTTCACATCTTATTGGGGGGATCTCCAATATTTCATATATTTAAATATCAAAGGTCAGATTCCCCGCCGATACATTCCGAATATTAAGTAGCAAAGATCTACAAAATATGAGACTTAATGCTACGCAATCTTCCGTCTTACACGTATTAGGCGAGGTCACGTACCATCCTTTCGTCTTAACTAATAATTTTTACCTGGCCCTACAGTGCAATAGATATTAAAATCATACATCATCCACAAAAGGCTACCTACGCACCGAACTCACACGCCTGCCTGGCCCATATAGAAAAATCTACATCCAATTCACGAAACCCGCGCGAGAACAGGCTCGTTTCGTCGAGTCACGTTCACGTGGCTGCGATGTCGAACCAACTACGCGCGTTCGCCTCCTTTTTACGAGGGCGGCGGATACGTCGAAATTCCTTCCATCAGCTCACCTCTTGCGCGAACCACGTACGCGTATAGTATCGATTAACGCGTCCGCTCTATAGCGGTCCGAGAAAGAAGGGGGAGAGAGAGGGGATCAATTTCTGGGTCCGGCGGCCGGGCGGCGAAGTAATTTCGCGCGATTAAAGTCGAGTCGTGTGTACACGTGCACACTAGGGCGTGTAGGCGACGAATTCGCAAATCCGTCACGTGTGAATTAATCGCACGTCAGCGTGCGGCCCGCCCCGAATAAAGGCCGGAGAGAAATCCGCGCCGAGGCGTTTTCCGAAAAAAAGTGCTTGTCGAGCGGCACACACATACACATACATATAGCGCGATACTGCTGCGCGGACTTTGCTGAAAGAAGATGGAGAATAATAGCGCGCGAGAGGGCGGGAAGCGCAGGATAAATTGTGCTCGGATAGATGGAGATGCAGGAGTAAGGAGAAATAGAAATGAAGCGGAGCGCGAGATACTACTTTGAAAGCGGGATAGAGGACGAGTGAATGGTATATAGACGGCCGGCAGCGTCCATTTGTGTATGGGATATTGGATGGGGTAATACGATTTGCTCGCGGATTCACTTGCGTACAAGAAATTCATTAGGTTATTTCTTTGCCGCTGTAAACAAAAATGTGCATCAATTCTAACACGCATATAATATACTTTCTCCAATAAAATTATTTTAACAAACGTGCATTTGTATATTCAAATTTCATTAAATATATATGTGAGAATACTGACAATCGGAATTTTCTATTGCATTAAATATATACAAGCATTAACAGATGTATTAATAATATTGTATATAATTTATTATATATATATTGTAAACTTATTGCATTGTAATATCTGTTGGTATAATTTCATCATAAAATCAAATTAAATCACATAATGTATCGCATTTGCTGAATAAATATTGATTAATCATTCAATGTACGATTTGAGAGCATTTGAAGTTCAATGCGGAATGGTAATTTCAATTTTCGAAATGCCAAGCTGAACTCATCATTGAAATGGTATCGATACGCTTACCCTTTCAAGCAAGGCTGAAACTACATCGACTGAGGTTTGAGCTCCGCGATAACTACTAAGGGCTCAGAAATAACAGTTGAAATTCTAGTGCTGCGGCTTTAGGATTCATAACTGCTTAGATATATTATTCAAAATATTCATGGAAATAATATGTTTCAAATTTTGAATAGATTTTCATTCAGATTTTGTGTTTTATTGGAATTTGATTTATAAAAAGTGCTCATCATAACTATGAAGAAATGTTTTAGCATATACAGTTATTACTTTGAGAAAGTGAAATTTTCATATGTTTTTAAAAGCACGTAATACTCCAAACTTCTATAAGCTCACTTCGAATCCCATTTATTTTTCCCCCTTAAAGCAATAGGGAAAAACTTTGAATAAAGAAAAACGAGATAAAAATGGACGGACAAGTTTATCGTCAAAACAAAGTGAAATAGACGGCGAAATAGACGCGCGAAAACAGAGGAAACTCTAATAAAAAAGAAGAAGAACGAAAATACGAACGCGAGTGCGTGGGGGGCACGCCTTCACACATACACACATGCGTAGCCTACTATTTGATAGGTACAGAGGGTATAGGGCGTAAAAGAAGGTGCAGACAGTTTCAGTCAGCACCAAAGCGACCGAATCGATGGCCGGCTTTGTAATCCGAAGCCGGGTGACACAATTGGACCGAAATTGCTGTAAGTCGAGACGAGTCGACCAGCCCTCGTCTAAGTCCACCGGATGAGCATCGCGCGCGCGCACCACACGGCCGACCTGGCGTACACGCGCTTGGAAATTTTCCTTTGAGGTCTCAGCGCTGGTTCTCGCCTTTCAAACAATGCCCGCCTCCTCGGCAACTCTTTTTTTTACTCGCGCGCAATTAATACGCCTCCCACGGAAACTTTCCCTCGCCGACGACCGTCCCAACTTCTTCTTCGTCCGGCTAAATCTGATTTGCTTCTCCCCCGACTTTTGATATTAGTTTCTTTCTCTCCTTTTTTCAGGAGAGAAAAGCGCAGGCTCGCGCACAATAGATCCGTTTGCGGAATTTTTCAACTTCTTTGAAAAATCTTCGCCCGAGACGCTGAAAGTTTTTATGAAATCCGCCGGACGATAAGCTCCTTATGATCCAATCTTTGTCGATGCACGAGTTCTCCGACAGGCGACCCTTTGCTCCTTTCTCGCTTAATCTACCTATTTTATTGCTTGTGAAAATATCTATAGTTTTGCGTGTTTTTTCAGCGAAATAACTTTTGCAAATAGTCGAGAAAATCGTAAATTTATACGTGGAAGTGCTGTAAAACGTATGTTATTTCAATACCATCTGCACTTTTATTACTAAATGCATTTCTCGTTTTTATGCGCGATGTAAAATATATATTTTACTCAATTTTTTTCATCCCATTTCCTAACCAGCTTCCTTCCATAAGACGACAAATGTCTCAGGAAACAAATGATAGTATATGAAAAGATTGTGTAATATATAAGCTGTGTAAATAAGTTTTCCAGTGTAACGTAAAAATAAATTCCGTTGTTGGATTACAACATATGGTGACAACATCATATTGTAATAATGTTATAACATACGAAATCTTCATCAGTTTAGAGCTTCTATCGCATCAATTCGTTTCATAAATTGATGTGCCACTCTTGATACGAGCTAGAATCACCATTTCCTCGTGATTAAATGTCCCTCTATAAATCATATTCTTTTCCGCTAGATTCAAAGCAATTTTTCCAAAATGAAAACGTACTTTTATGCTGAATTTTGTTTTAACAAGATACGCGGTATGATACCTTTACAATTTGAACAATGACGCGGAATATTTTTCCGCTACCTATGATAATATGATATGAAAAATTTGTGTTAACCCTCCTCAAAGCCATCGCCATATCAAGACATCGCTGTTTGTTTTCCCCCTCAGTACACATGAGACCTATTCATATCCTTTCCCCGAATTTTTTCTTGATGGTCCTGAATGAAAATTTGCCGGTAAATCAAAACTGAAACGGATCGTTGTATAAATCCAAACTTCTTGGCAAACGATTCTTGAGTTAACATAAAGTTTTATTCCGATATAAGTTATTGTAGATATTAATCTTAAACTTTTTGCTTTTAGTTATCATTTTACGATGAACTGTGTTCACAACATTTTATACGTTTTTATATTGTATCTGATGAAATATTTTTAAAAATACAGATATAACCTGCGTTGTTATAAATAAACAATATTTTATGTAGTAAAAATATATCATTTTCTACATACGATAAATCGTGTAAAAGTTCTTTCCTATAGTGAGAATCAGTGTACATATTTTTCTGTTTCGCTCAAACACATAAAATCAAACATTTCCACTTAAGGAAAGAAAAGTAAAATAAATTAATTTACTCGACACCAAAAATGTCATCCAACTCTGTGAGAAAGTTAAGATAATGCCATTTGAAGTTACTAAGTCTTAATGATGAGATGTCGCCCACATCTACCAAAATCACTGCCTACTCCTCAAAAGGGCGTAACTTGATGCTTGCTACTTTCACAAAACAAATTTAAAGTTTAGTGAGCGTTGTAAACTTCTTTATTAAACTTTGGAAATTGACTTTTATTATAACAAAGAGTGATTAGTGTTTGCATCATAATCTCATTCTTTGCTTTAGGGAAAGATATTAAAATGAAAATTATTGAAGAAAAGAGATCATTTGTTTATTTTTGTTTTTGCAACCATGGCCTAGATAATTCAAAGATTATCTTTGACGTAAGTTAATTATGCTACTTTAGTGATGCCTATAAACTTCCCTATAAATATCTTCAAGATTTATGAAAATGAAAACATTATTCTTGTCAGTAGTCAAACTAATGTTAAACTATTTAAGGGAGTTTTTTGTTTCGGACTATAAGCTCTAATGTAATTACAAGTTTAATTCCTAAACTTTCAGTGAAGGTTTTGAATACTAGAAGAGCTTCCAGTTTACGTTCTGTTTTCAATAATATTATTGCATGTGCCGATGCCACGAATAGCCAAGGTTCAGGATGTTTGTTTTCTTCTCGATTTATGAAAACCCACTCAAAGTAGATAACGCCTAACTTTGGTAAGACAAAATATATATACTTAACCCGCAAATCTCTTTTCAATACCAGTAGGAATCGCCATTATTTCAAGATTATCTTGAAAAGAATAAATTAAAATCTTTAAAAATAAAATAAAAGAAATGATGCCCCTTGTACATATTTCAAATTTAATAAAATAAGATAACTTTTTTTAATTTTCTTGAATCGGTTACAAAGCCAAATTTACAATTAAAAACACATTATAAACACAAATATAAACACATTATAAACCTAATTTACAGTTTTCTCATTCACTTATTGAAATTAAAAAACTTCACCACTATAGTATACCAGTGAAACAAATAATCTTAAAATCGAAGTCATGGCAGCTCGGTATTTCCATCATAACCTTGAAATCGATTGTAATTTTCGCCTGAAAAGGAGCAACAGCAACCCATCTCAACCAAATTCACTTACCTCGCGAATACCACCTACCGCAGGGGCAATACCATCAGCGCACTTTTATGATTTATTTTTTAATCAAACTACAAGTTTATCCGACGTGCGAAGAGCGGGCATAAGCGAAGCGCGAAACGCGGCTGTAAAAGTAAAATTCTAATAACGTAAATAAAGAGCGCGTAAAAGGAGCAATACGACGCTGATTTACAACGCATCAGACGCGCCGGGCGAAATTCGTTTCCGCGCTCGTGATGCTCACCCGCGCGCCTCCTTCCCATTACACTAAAGCTAAACTCGAGCCCTGTATATTTCTTTCTCTCTGCCTCGCACGCGCGAGTTTCAGCTCTGCTCTACCTCCTAGGTATACTATTCATCCTCCTCCTCTTCTTCCCCAACGTGCACAGCGCTCCTCGTGCGTATATACATATATATAAATACATATATATACATATATATACATCGGAACGCGGTGCCTCCTCGAGCGCGAAAACCCGTCGCACGCGAGCTGCTTAGACGTAAAGCTTATACATAGGTATACCGCGCATACAGCTGTTGCTGCGACGTATATAGAAAGCCTGCATGCGTATATGTGTGCGCCGAGAGAGATAGAGAGAGAGAGAGAGAACCGGGCGCTATACTCGATTGCTAATGCAAATTTGTCATACACATTTATCGGCCTCGCTTGTCCGGGCCCGAGTGCATTAGCGCAATTACTCCCGGCGACTGCGGCACAGCTGCTGCTGCTGTACCACCGTGCACGTACACATAGCCATACCGTCCAGTCGCGGTATAGTGCAGCGACGCTATATGACGTACACACACATGCACAATAACGCGCGCCTAAGTGACGTGCGGAATTAACACCAGCCCTCGCGACCGCGAACGAAACGGAAAGGGGTCCTAAACCGCAGAGTAGTATCTGCAAACTGTGCATCCACGAGCGTACAAGTGTGAGTAAGAGGGTGCAGCGAATTTTTTCGGGAGTTGCTGTTTTGCTTTCTATCTTTCTCTCTTTCTCTCGCCCTCACACTCACTCTAATGTCTCTTGCGTGCGACGACTGTATGGATTCTTTCGCCCGGAACTTTTTACACTCGCCTCCGCGCCGCCGCAGGCCATGCGAATTTTAGAGCGTAAAATTTATGTGCGGAGCGTAAACTTTTCCCCCGTGCCGCGTTTTTCATATTTTATCGCCGTACGTGTTGGACGTCCCTCTCTGTCTTGACGGAAAGAAAGAAGTGAGCAGGAGTAGGGGATACACTGCCTTACGATATGATTGAAGAAATTGATAGGTATTTAAAGACTTGAGCTCATTCATAATCTTATTTTTTTTTCTTTTTTATAAGCATTTGTATTATTATTTTTAAAATTTTAGATACGAATGTTACTTTGCAGTGGGAAGTGTTGGAAAAATTATAAAATGATTGAGTAAAAGTTACCTACGCAGCGGGATCCAGGCATGACTATCAATCTCAAAAGTTTTACAACCTGTGTACAATGAAAAACTTTCCGAATACATGATTTTACCAAACGACTTTCTAAAATTTCCTATACCCGCAGACATCCCTTTACTTTTGAAAAAATTAAAAATTTCCCTGCAAGGGTTTTTAAAATGTCTAGTTTAGGTTAATTATTTTTCAAATTTATCTTAAAATTTTTATAAAATTTCTTTGGAAATTTTCCCTTTTTAGAAAACACTCTGCAAGTTATGATATAGAAGGAGAATTTTCTAGTACACTGAGAAAAGGAAATCTTTACATTAAAAATCTACTTTTTTAACTATAAAATCCTGATGTTATTTGTGCCAAGTATATATTTCTTAATA
>UXGD01004013.1:0-18435 GCA_900474315.1 Torymus auratus
CCAATATCACATTTGGGGCGTTCCCAATTTTTTTCTGGGTAGTATATTTAGTATACTTTAAAGTCTTTTTTACAATTCTGTCCGAACGCATTTACAGAAGGAGAAAGAAAATATCCCGCTTAAGGTGGCCGAATTACCCCAAGTTACCTTACAAAAAATCATGTGATGGTATTGGAAACCATGTTTACCGCGCTGATAATTTTTAGATAACTGAATTCATAAAAATCTCTAACACGATTCGAAAAATATACTCTCGACAGCCCGTTGCAATACGAATTTCGAATAACACACACGCGCGCAAGAGACGAAATTCCGGCAGCGAGTAGCGGACATTCAAAACATCTGACAGGTTTACATTTATGCGGCAATCTGTATTCCGCAGACGCGAGCGGAATCAAAAAGTCATCCGCACACCGTGGCGACAAAAAAAAAGAGGGGGGGACGAGCGCGGCCTGGGGATGAGGGAAGAAGCGGGTCACTAGCGCGAATCCCCCGTGCAAAAATCCGTCCACCCATATGCGCATACACGGCCCTGCGAGCTTCCGTTTCGATCGGCACGCGCGCGCACAGCGGCTGTCACCGGACCCGCTTGTTTCCGAATATTGAATAGTAATGCGAGCCAACAATACGGACCAGGATGGGGATGGAGGGGAGAGAGGACGCGCTCGTGACGCAGTTTCGAGCTGCAGCGCGACGCGGGCTGAATGCGGCGTGCGGGACATCTCACTGACAGTTACACTAGATTTCATACACGCGCGCCCGCCCAAATGTATGCACGTGTAAGGTATGCGTGCGAGTCATAAATTCTGGTAAGGCTGGTCATATGTGCTGCAAGACTGTGCACCTGCGCAGTGACCTTTCTTAAAAATTTATGATTTCATTTTGACAGAATTCAATCATCATTGACATGATAGGAAATCACCAAGTACAACATTATTATCTGATTCATGATGCTGCTTCAATTAATTCTTCATTAAGAATTACTATGTACCTAATATTCAAATCTAATTTCAATCACTGTGAAAGCGGTGTGTGTATAATTATGATTACTTCAACTTAATTAATTTCAATAAGATAATATAAGCTATGCATTCGATAATGAACATTCTACGGAAATTAGTTTGATCATAAAAATCAGAATGGATACATACGCTGACGAAGAAGACAGAAATTTATTAACGCCGCGATTAACTTCTGTTATGAATAATATATTAAATATACGGCAAATCAACGGAAACTCATATGAATCAAAGCGAAGGAAAGCCGAAAGTTATAAAAAACGGATTGATATAATGTCTTGGCGGAACACATTATTAAGGCGGATTGTCAGCCAAGCATGCGGACGACAAGCGTACACACAGCGGGACAGTTGTATAGGGGAAAGGGATGAGGCGGCGCGCGCGCGAAGGTTCTGGCCGGCCGGTGCGTGAATGCGCAATACGGGTCTGCGTTAATCAATCCGACCATTGATCAGGCCCCACAATACCTGGCGCCATAACACGCATCGCATGCACTGCTGCACAGCCGCGAGCGCGTCTTCGTCGCTTGATTCACCACCGTATACTATATATGTATTAAACGTATTAGTTGACGCTGGGTACAACATCTGCGAACGACCTTCTGTTTATTCTTCGGCATTGCGGTTAAAGCTATGAGTATATAATATAATGCAGAGTGACCAAATTAATCGCGCTTATGCAAATAGCCACTGATTATAATGTTATGTGTATGTAGACAGGTCGAGGATGCGCTGTGCTTTAGCGTCGCTATGTTTATTTGAATGACGATGATACATCGATTTTAGTGGGGATTTAATATCTGACGTTAAATGAAAATGTCTAATTTTGCGTTGCTTGAATTTAGGATGATAGGATTCATTAGAGCGTGTCAAATAAAGAGGGAAATTAATAGTGCGTTATTATGTGTATCATGTAGATCGATATGCGTCACGGTTTGGGTTATAATGAGAAACAGTTTCTGTATAATTTGGATAACATAGTTTCTTTGTACTTTTTAATATTTATGACGTGAAAATGTAACTTTGTGAAAATGATCCAATTAATTAGACGAGATAGATAGAATAGAACAGCGACGTTACATTTAACGATGAAAATTTCAGTGACATCAATAACTCAGAACCCAACCGCTCTCTCAGCTCTGCAAAGTATTATAATAACCTCCTCGTTTTAACGTTCAGAGAATCGCGGGGGAGTATTAAAGCCGGCTTTTAGCCGGCGGATGACAGGCATTTACGCGGTATAACGCAAGAGGTTTTTGGTCGGACGGATATCTTATTGGGAAGGGCTGGGCTGGTCTGGCGGGCGCGAGCTAGCGAACGGACTGATGCCGGGAGAGGGGGGCGCAATAGGAAAAGGGATGAAGGGCTTACACTGACACGTTAAGCTTCGGGGATCTCTGTCTCGCTTTCCCTCTGTCTTGCGCCGTTGCCGCGGACGCCAGCTCTCGGCTGCACCGTCCGTCCGTCCACCTGTCCATCTGTGCGCGATAGACGAGTGATGCGCGCGCGAACGGCCGCCGCACGCGTAGGTATAGCGACGAAGGTAGATAAAAGCGTCGCAGACGGAAGGAGGGGTATAGCCACCGGACGGAAAGAGATAAGTACGAGTGAAAAGTTTTGATTAATTTTGTGGGATTCGCTGTTTTACCCGAGTCCAAGAGATATGTAATATTAACTTTTTTTAAGCTTAATTTATTGCTATACGCGAGTTTAGACAATTCGAAGTTTATGTCAATGATAATAAATACCAAGATAATAGATTGTTAAAGGTGTACCTAAAAGATAGAATGTTTTTAACGCAAGGATCACTGCCAATATCTTCCAATCAATCATACATAAACTGCCAAATCTTTAAAATTCGTGTTTTAGACAAAGATCTTTGGCACTGGCATCAAAAGAGATAAAGTTTGATAAATCACAAAAAAGTATAAATGAGATAGAAAACGGTAGCAATGCAAATAATGTAAATACACAAAATTTTTGAATGAGAATGTCTATAAAGAATGTTATATTACATTATGCATTATTTATACCTTTAAAAGTGGCCAACTTAATAAATTCAATGCATAATGGAACTTTATAAAAGTTAAAATGACAATGCTTTGGTGAAGCACAATAAGCAATTTGATTTTCATTATTAGCTCAACTAATTTTACGATTTTCCGGTAAACAGAAAATGTTTTGCTCGCCAATTTTCGGTGTCAATAAGGGAACAAAAGCCACCAGCAAAATAATCGGCCCAAATGAATAGAGACGCGAGAACAGTGGGATAAAACAATAAACGAGCATTTACGATTGTGTGCCCGCAATGAAAGAGAGAGGAACGAGGAGCGAGCGAGCGAGCGAAAGAGAGAGACAGAGAGATAAAGCGAGAGTCCAGCTTTCTGCGTAATCGCGCTACACGTGGCTGATTTTTCGCCTTTGAATAAAATTATGATAATGGCCTTGCCCCTACCCCCCTCTTTTCGTCCCTCCCTCTGTTCCCCACCCCGCACACCGGAATTCGTCTGCGGATAGGCGCTTTTGTTTCAAAAACCTCTTCCTCATTCTCCCCTCTTCTCTCCCTTTCCACTATATCCATCCTTTTTGCCTGAATTTTCTTTTTATTTCTTCCCCCCATCCGGAGCTTTACCCCCTTCTTCTCTTCCTCACCCTCTCTTCCTTCCGCTTTCGCTTGGCGCAATTCCTTTCTCGTGGAAATATGCGATAGTCTGCTCGCGGTGCAAAATGAGCGCAAACACAGACGTAGAAAGAGAGTGGGGATGTGGGGGGAGACGGACGGACGCGGAGATGAGAGAGCATAAAGGACTTAAAGAGAAAACGATTGCCGAATAATTTGTGAAACCTTGACGTTTCCACCCGTCGACTGGATAAATTACGAAAAAATACTACATCAGCGGGTACATCAATGCAAATGAACCGAGCCATTTATTATTCTGTGAAATTGAAATGTAGAGAATGTTACGCTTTCATCCTTATGGCTGAAGCTTCTGGTGTTTGAGCACATGATTTCTAAATTGGAAAAAGATTCAATACAAATCGGTCTTTATAACATTTCTGTTTAGTGATAGAAGAAACTTTTTCCTATTTATTTAAGCAACGCAATATTGAGTAATTAATGTTAGTAAGGTCAGTATTTTTGGAAAATAGTTTACATCAACATAATTTGCTTTGGAGAATTTTACCTGCCGTAACTGATGATCATGTAACTCTAAACAATTATTGTTCCAATTAAGTAATTTAAAGAGATGTACGTTGAATAGTTAAAAGTCGTCATTCGGATAAGTAATAAGGAAAATGACAAATGTTTTGATAGCCTACTTTCAATACTGATAGAATTACCGAGAGAGTAAGAACTTGCTTCGAAGTCATTATTCGCCAAACATTGAGAGAAACTCGCGGACTAACTAGAATAGAGGAAGCGGACGACTTGACTGAAGAAATGGAACAAGAGAAAGAACAAACAAGAGACTAATAGCCGGTAATCCATTATACTTCCGTATGTTCATCTTCATCTACTTCTTATTCGCGACAAATCCGGATCGCCAAGCGATTTCCTTCCCTACTTACATAAATTAGCTTTTCTGTCGCCTGTCAGAGTTTCTCTTCATTTCCCTAATTTTCTATACTTTGAAAAAATTTGTAGAAGATGCTTTATACAATTTTTAAATTTTTGTAATGGAAACTCTGATTACACGTATATAAATACACTAAAATGCACTACGTACATACTGTCATGTTAAGGAAATTTACGTCAGAGAAACGTTTTCCTTAACAAGATGTGTTGGCTATATTCATGCGACCGCAACAAAATCTACGCCTTCATCCATACGCATCTAGATTCGCAACTTGGTTGTGCATCGTACGTGAACAACAGCGCGGAAGAATAATTGGTTATAATTAAAAATGCAAATTTCGTTTGTATTGTTGACGCTATTCGTTATACAAAGATGGAAACGAAAAGAGAGCAAGCCAGAAGGCAGCTCTCGCATATTTGATGCTTAAATTCAAATGCTTTACATTTTTCACATTCCTGTGTAGCATGAATTTTGCGCGTAGTGCGGAAAGAGGAGACGAGAGAGTAGGTGTCTTAGTCGGGAATGAATAATTTGAGTTGTCCTATTTTTCTTTCTAATAAATAACACATAGAATATAATTTTTATTACCATTATAAATTTCAAATGTTCTTTTAATTAGTCAAATCCTTACACAACTTTTCCAAAACGTGATTAATAATTGTCTCTCTCTCTCTCACTCTCTCTAGCAAATTGGTAAATTAATTTGTCAATTAATCATGGAGCCAACCATTACCGGTCTATTGGATGCAGATTGCGGGAGCGTATCGGTCAGTCACTAGCAGAACGGGGCGCAGAACACAAAAATATTATTACTAGTCGTTTGTTACATTATCCCCGTTTAATAGTCCATTCCTGCTCGTCCACCGAATACATCCGGTCGCCAGGCCCCTACCGCTCTTGTTTTGCGCGCAGCGTTTCCAGGCAATTATTTGTATTTGAACAATGTTGCCGGAACCGTGGCTTGATTACTAATGAATTCGTCAATTTCGCCGATGGCTCCCAACGATATAGCGTGCGACTCTGTTAACTGTGGCTCGTCATTTCGACGGCATTCCCAGACATTTTCTACCTCTTTTGAGTCCTCGCGTATATGAATGCGCGTGATATACAGTGATTGTAGCCGCAATTACCCGGCGTTGCGCGGACAACGGACCGTGATGCCGAGGCTAATAAATTCTCGCGTGGTTTAGAATTATACCATATATTGGAGCTGGTCACAGATAACTTGGCTAACCGCAAGGTGACACGCGCCCGTTAATATTATGCACCAACCTTTGAAAATTTCCCAGAATTCAGTTTGAAATTTTGTCCTTTGTAAGAGCGAATTTATTACAATAATTTGAGTATTCTCCTCTATTTGTATATATATTGATAGCGAGTAATGTTAAATATCTCTTTCCAGCGTCTGAAACAGCAATATTCTCTGATAATATTTATTTGAAATAAAGAATTCTAATTACATCATAAGAAAATTTAGAAAACTGGGAGCAAGTGGATCGTCTCAATTATTTGTCAGACATGAAATACTTTTACTATTTTCATTTTGAAACCAATTTAATTTTAATCCACCTAATATAATACCTTATTTAGCTTAAAACTTATGCGATCATTGAAATTGATTAATGTGCAAGCAATTTCGTAAAACCATAAGTTCATAAAACTTCCGAGGCTTCAACCAATAAAAAATATAAGTTTTCATCTATTTTAACCCACAAGTTAGATCCTTCTGAATTCTCTAAAGTGGTGAATTTTCCCGCTTTCTATCAACTAATTTTCGCGTCGAATCTTACTCGACTGACACATTTGCGCGCATTTGTCGGATTAGCCGCAAGAGACGGGCTTTCCCTCTCCTCTATCTCTCTCTATCTTTCGCGTACGCAGCAGCAGCAGCTCGGCCGTCCGCCGCCGCTCCGGTCCTAAGTTGCGATTCCAATTACTCTTCTAGTGGATAATGGCTACATAGTTGGCACTTAGCCGACTCTCCCCCGCACTCTGTCTCTCCTCTCTCTCTCTCATTCCCTCTGTCTCTCTTCTCTTCGGTATGGCGGCCGATTAATTGAAAGGTAAACTCACCGGTTAGCCGTGGCGGCCAGACTTTCGAGAGAGTGGCTGCTGCTACGCGCCGCTCTCGCTTTCTCTCCATCTCTGTTTCTCTCTCTCTCTCTCTCTCTACCTTTCTCTCGACGGAGGGTCAGAAGAAAGACAGAAAAGCAGAGCCATGTTGGAGGGACAAAGACGAAGAATATTTGGAGGAGAAATTGAGAGAAAGAGAGCGACAGTGAAAAAAGGGGTAGAGTTGCGCGCTTCAGGGTGTACAGCTGAGCTCGGTCGTGGGAGGAGGAAAGTAGGCGATGAGAGTGGAAGCAGAAATGCGGGAGAAGTTGCGGAGAAGAAGAGGGAGCAGAAGTTAGGGAGATGGATGCAGGATACGTGCGAGACGAGGCGTCGATCCACTTACCTGGAAAATAAAAGAATAACACTCGACTAACTAGCGCAATACAAACAGTTAGTTGTGAAATAAACGGATAGGCTTGGTGCACGGGAATTTAAGCTCTATTTAATAAAAAGAAGCAGTTGATAAGAAACTTGATACGAAAAACGAATTCCCATTTTTGTTGCCATACAGAAATTTTTGAATTTAGGTATATTTGCATTATGAGAAGACTTATATTATCTTAATGAGGGCTTCATATACCACTTAGATATTTAAATGTTAAAAATTTAACGCAGAATACTTTTTACTACATATGGCAATAAAATACAGATAACAATGAATTATCATGAAAGAGTAATGATGATGAATTTATAGCCATTAAAGTAGCATTGCTTTTATTATAACAAGCTATAATTCTTCTTATTAACGTAAAAGTGACAATTAAAAATCATGATTAAATTAATAGCAGTGAAATTCCATTTATTCCAAGAAATTAATAGTGATGTTATTCCATAATGGAATCAATTAATCATTCTGCGAATGTAAACACGAATGCTCATATATCCACAATTATCATATCTAACAATGACCTCTGTAATATGAGCGATACCATTGGGGCGATTACAAGTGCTCATTTTTAATAAAAAAGAAATAGTGTCAGTCTATACAAAAGTAAATAAAGAGCAAGATAAATTTTTTAGAAAATACGAGCAGACCTTTTATATTATCGCCGCGTAAACGCCAACAGTGTAGCATGCGCGCGAGGGGCATGCATAACTCCTGGCGCGACCGCGAATTAAAGCGGTGAATTCATCGGGGGGTAAAGCCCGCAAAGACAATTAATAATGTCGGAGGGATGCTCTGCAGCCGACACCTAGCGTTTCTTCTGCGTCACCCTCGTCAATCACCGCGAATGAAAAGGGAACTTTTCGCTCGCGGCGATCAATAGGCGTGTATACGCGCGACGCGTTTTGGAAAAAATAAATAAATAAAAATGACGTTCGGCGGATGCGCGGTACTTTGAACTTTTTTGCCGTAATATTTTGCGCGCGATGGATCACGCGAGATTAATTGAAAAAGGCTGCTAATAATTTTTCTTTCACCAATATTTGGCTGATTTGTGGAACCTTACTTTTACAAATAAAAATAGTCAGTTAGGTATTCAATGGTTGCAAGAATAATCTGGATACCTAACACTTATCTAGTAGTATTGAGAAGTGAAAATACTAATACGTAAAATACATTTCGATAAAATTTTATAACAAAGATGTAAATGATACATTGTTAGTCCTACTTCTCGAAATTTCTATATGTAGTGTTATCTTATTTATATAACTACAATTACTAATAAGCTCACATAATATTTTATGAAGATTTAACATTTTCTATATTTCTGTGTGTTCTACACTTTTATTTCAGAAAATAAATTTCACCCTCCATTCCCAGGAATCACTCAACATCAAAAGGTACACACACACACACACATACATATAGCAGACGCGTGAACATTATCGGCGACACAAGACAGACGTCGGGCTGTGCGAAGGTATCCTCCCAGACCAGCGGCGGAGACATACCGCCGCCATCATCATCATCATCATCATCATGGTCGTCGTAGTCATCGTCGTCGTCATCGCCATCATCACTCTCGTCAGCATCGTCATCGTCATCAGCGCGAGTCGACGACGGTGACGCTGGCGCATTATGGCTCAGCGCGCTCATTCGGGCGGAGTAGAGAGCGCGCGAGAAAAAGGAAATACTAATTGGCGCAGTCATCGAGCCTTGGGCGCGTTCGCACGGCGCTGCGCGAGCGAAAGAGAGAGAAAGCGGAGCGGGGTCACTGATCTCTCGAGTTGTCGTCTACGAATACCGGGACGAGTGCATACCTATTCATACGAAGGCGGGTACGACGCGAGGGCTGCTGCTGCTGTGGTGTGTGGCGCAAAGGGACGCGGCGCCGGGGGCTCGCGTTCTCTCTCTCTCTCCTTCCCTCCACGTGTCTTCCTATCCCTCTCCCTCTTTCTCTCCCGGGAAACGAGGAGGACGAGTGTGAGCCCGTACGTACACGCGGCGAGGCGAATGTGGAAGTGAGAGAACGTCAGGAGGGTGTGAAAGAGAGAAAGAGGAGGAGGAGGAGACTAGACGCGACGAGACGTAGGAGCGCTATATGTACTGCTGCAGCAAGCTCCGCTCCCGTATACATACATACATGCGTGACAAAACTGAAATGCACGCAATTGTTTTTACCGCGCACCGCGACTATATGTATAAGGCGTGCATGTGTGCGCGAGTGCAGCGGGACGCGAAGGGGGATTACTTTTTACCTCGCAGGGGTTTTGCCGCCCGCGCGCATGCAGCGACGTTGCAAACTAGGGATGCATCCCTGCACTCGCTCCCGCGTGCCATGGATTCGTCCCGTTTGAATATCGCCGCAGTTTTCATTTTAGTTTTCTCTGCGGGTGCGAAATGTTTTTAATTGGCGAGAGCTTAATTAAATTTTCGTCGATATAGCGCGCTTATTTGCTCTAGCACCGCTGTTTTTCGACTTGACGAGCTTAAACTTGATCTGTTAGTGTGATATTTGAAACGTTTTATGAAAATTGTAAATTTTTAAGCTTTAAGGTGATACGTATATCGCCTATTTCTTAAACAACACGATTGCATATTATCAGTTATTGCTTAATTGGCTTTAGGGCCAGAGACAATGAATCGCAGTGTAAATAAATTATTTGATATAACAATTAATAATTGTGCTTAGGTTCAAATATGGGAAATGGATTGACTACACAGTTAGTAAAAAAGGCTTAATAAAATTATGTTTGTTAGAAGATAGTTTATACAAAATTTAATAAAAGTTTAATCTGCTTTGATACTCAATTGGCAACAGCGATGATACTAGTAACAAAATCAAATAAACTACATGTGTATACATGCAAGCAAAGAGCTATCGTTTTCTGCGGTTATTTCGTAAATTGAGTTTGTATACGAATTTTAGCTTATAATGATGTTATGAAACGAGAATACAGAATGAATTTTCAATTTAGTATGGGCAATCCGATATATAAGATATTTTATAGTGTTATTATTTGATGTGTTAATTTAAACATAATCTTTAGCCTCTTTTAAAATTCTGATCAAACGAAAACAGTTTAATCAGAATATTCCTTTATGGTAAAGAAATTTCCATTTTATGAATACAATTGGGAAAACAATCAAGAAAGCAGGAAATAGCTTTTCCGCGGTACAGACCCAATTCTATTACAAAGCGCACGATTCACGGCACTTCTATCCTCCCGATAACTAGAAGAAGTAGAAGGAGACGAGATTAGTCAGACGTGCCCGCCTTTCACATGCTTGCTGTTACAGACTAATCGTCTTACCCAACGCACTTAACAGACGAAAAGAAACACTGGAATGATTGGAGAGAAAGCTCAAATGTTTGTGGTTATCTGTCAGAATAAGTCGAGGGAGCCTCGTCTGAAAATTATCATCATTATCATAGCGTTTCAATTGCCGGGAAAGACATGATTAATACGCTCGTCACGACAGGCAGCCGAGCAATATGATCTTCCAGACGCGAACAACGCTGATGCGTGTAGTATAATCCCAAGAAACTTTTTGTCATAGTGCTTTCACGACCTTTAATACTTCAATTTTGACTAGCTGTGTTTTTCATTGTATTTGGAAAAACTTATTTTTTAAATTGTTTAAAATAAAACTATTTTAGGAAACTAAAAAATAAAATTCTAATAATGTAAATAGAAGATGAAAGAAGTTCGTACTACTTGTCTTGTCACGATTTTAAAATCCTTTTACACATTTATTTGAAGCCGCATTTTACATATAGGGTATTAGCGACTATAAAATGCACATACGCATGTCAATTTTTTATTTACAGAGTACAAAAGCGCATGAGTACAAAAGAAATCTGAAAACCATAAGCCATTTTAAGAAAATTAAATTAAAATTAAATTAAACCTGAATTTAAATTAATCATTCAAATCTTTTCTGTTTACTGTTCTATTTTGAGTGAACTTATTAGTGTACCTCTCAAACTGATGAGACTTTCACTGTTTAGATTCTATAAATTCTGTTTTTGTTAATAAATATTAATGTTTAAAGGCAGTTTTATTCGTAATTTCATAATTATTAAGGTTTGTTTTTCTTTCTTAATTGTACAACTAAAGTTTTCTTCGATAGAAAAACTATCGAAAATTTATATGCGTTACAACATTAGGACAATAAATCTTTTGAGGAATGAGGGTGACATCATCTAGAAATCACCTATCACCAAATGTCTGCCGATCATGTGTAAATAATCAAGTAATTCTGTTTTCTATTGAGCAATAACATCTACACGACTGGTAAACCCATTTAAAATAGAATCTTACTAAAAAGCTAGATTCAACTAATATTCTGAACGAGAACAAATCGCAGACGCATGCGCGCCACGTTAGTCTCGCTTACTGAGTTAGGAGACGTGCTTTTAATCCAGCTCTTTTCTCACCGGCGAAAGCGAGGCGAACGCGGCCGCGCTCGCAGGCGGGCAGGCATTCCTTAACAAACGAAACGAAGGTGGAGGAACGAGGGCGGCGCGCCGGAACGGTTGCAACTGACGCTCGAGTGACTTAGCGAGTGCACGGAAAAGCAATTAACCGTTTCGTTTTATTACGCTCGTATTCGCGCCGTGAGCGTCTCGTCGTATATCACGGGGCCCCCGGTCCTCCGCTTCGCCTTTCCCTCCCTGACCTTTTTGCCGGAATAAATGCTCCACTTTGGCGTCCTGACAAAACTAGGCAGCAGGACGACGAGGCTGAGAAGGAGGAGGAGAAAGACGTCGACGATGACTGGAAAAAGCGAGGTTGGTATAGACGGAGTCCGCGCGGACGGTCATAGGCAAAAGGCAAATGGCCGATACAAAGGGGGCTCGCTCTTCGGCCTTTTAGTGCCATAAATAGGCAATAGCATTTTTCGCGAAGAAGATAATATCAAGCGTTTATATGAGGCGCGGTGGTCGTTTATTACGCCAGACGATCCGGGAGAGATTTCTTTATTTGCTGTCTGTTTATTTCACAAAATGTGTTCGTAAATTGCGAGCATTTACGGATGCCCGATGAAAAATTGCTGACAATTCGTGGAAATATCGAAATTGTTGAACTGGTGAATTATAAAAATATTAAATGTTAAAATTATTATTCATAATAATGTATAGGATAGAAATCAAAAGAAAATCGATGGATTTAAAACTTGCTAAACATAGGTTTAGTAATTCTTGAGGTATTTGTTATTTACAAGAGAAATTTAAACAACAGCAAATAATTGATTCCACTTTACGCTGAAATATAAATTAAAAATACTGTAAACTAAAAAAATTAACAATAGGGATTTGATACAAAATTAAAATTACATTGAACTGATATCAGTAAGTGACTTTTACCAAAGAATTATATGTAGATAATCAGGTTTATTATAATGCACCCTGCACTTGTGATGTGGTTTTTATTATCAGGGTGCATAATGCATTGCCTTTCGATAGGAAATTCTATTACTGCATTAAGGTCAGTGAGAAAAGGCAATTCAATTTTTATTTCATTTATTAATGTAAAATGTACCTCATTGCAAGTTTGATTTACCTAGATAATTACTTTGAAGTATAAATTTATCTTCATTAAGCTACATTAGCCTGATTTTATTCTCTAAATAAACAATAGAACATCCCTTTATAGAAGTAGTTCAATGACTATTTCTTCTCGTAACAGAGTTTTCCAAAGCGCGAATGCGCGCGCCTATCGTTAAAGAATCGTCAAAGCAGCACAACCTGCGCCCCGTATAAACGCGAACCTCCGAAACAGCATTCGCTAGCGCGCGCAAGTCTCATTACCTCGACCGTAATTAGGTGGCAACCGTTAGTAGGTCGACTGGTAGCGGCAAAGTTATAGTTGCAGTTTATCGCGTGCAGTTAACTCGGGCCCTGCCCCTCACTTCTTACGCGTTTCCTACAAAGTCGTCGTACCCGTTCCAGGACTGGCTTGTCGGGGGGGTTGAAATCGCATCGCACAGAGGAGAAGGCAAGTTCCACGCCGTGAAACTCGGGGGGCGCTCGATTCCGCGGAGGGAGGAAGTGAGAGAGGGACCTTTTAGTTCTGCGAGGAACTAGTCCCTTATTTCAACTCTGCGGTTAGATCTGTCTCGAGGAGAAGGAATATTTACTTAGTCAAAGGCTTTTGGAGATTATTTAGACGCAAAGGCGCGTCTTGGCGCGCATTTGTGTGCTAGTTCCGAAGCTGCAATATTGAAGAACTCTGTTGCAAACATTTGTTATAACGTTGTGCAACACTTTACGTTTGTTTTCCGACATGATAATAATGCTTTTTTATATTTTTATACAAACTTTTGTACAATCAGATACAAGTTTACATAAGGCGTGCGTTTGCATGAGTAAAGATCACATTTTTTAAGTATAACTTTCAAATATCAGTTTAAATAAATTTGTTACATGATCCATTTAAAAGCGTTACTTTTTCTTTTTAATTAATATACTAAATTTAAGTTATTAAAAAACTGATTATTCGATAGATAAATAATATTAAAATATCTCCAGAGTACAACCATTTTATCTCGATAATACAATATATCGAATAATCAGTTTTCCCCGCTCATCGGAAATTTCTTCCTCACATCCAGTCCGCTCTTACTACCTGTCGGCGCTGCCGCTTAACTCCAGAGTAGCAGAGGCCGCAGATAGCCGTGCCCGGACGATCCGCAGGCCCGATATCGGCCTAGGGCTCATGTAACATCGGAGATCCGCGTGAAATATCCAATTACGAGCCGCGTGCGCGCGCGTACTCGCGATCCTTGTCTAGGTGTGTGCACGTGTGTGTGTACGTGGCAATTCGCGCGACACAGGGAGGTTCTCTCTCCGTTCTTTATCAATAAGCTTCGATCGCTTGCGCACGCACGCGTGGAAAAATCCTTCCGCAGCGTCGAGATGCGATTCTGATCGACGCGATCGATAGATCGAGTGCGCCGCGATCGTGAAATCTTCTATATACTCTCTGCGAGTAGTGTTCGACTGAGATTGTTCGCGGATAGAGGAGGCGCACTGGAGCATTAAATTATACCGGAACACTTGCGCCGCTGGGGGGATGCCGACGCTATTCTTGTGTTAATTTCATGCGTGTGTATATTGATTAAGGTGATTATTGAATGATTATCGGGAATACTACTATACTAAGAGGTAATCACTAATTCGAACTATTATTTTTGTTAGTACATCTATAAATCATTAGTATCACGCTTTGTAAAAATATTATGTTGTCAATATTATAATATTAACAATAAGTAGTCATCTCAGAAAATTAAAAATATCTAAAGTATATAAGCTGAAATCATACACTGAAATAACCTTTTTCATCTTACTATACGTAAATTGTCAACGTTTACTTAAGTTTATTCATAAATTATTGCGTAGCATAAAATCAAACAGAGATGCCCACAAACTTATAGAAATCTTGAAAAATCAAGCAAACATATAAAGCAAAAAACTATAATATTCCTGGAAAATGCAAATAATTTTTTTTTACAGTATTCGTGATGGAGCCTCAGATGTTTCTCTAGCTCCGGTAAAGTTTGATCAATTCTCCTATCCCAACGCAAGTCATCTTTACTCGTACTAACTCCATCCTCCTCTCTCTCTCTCTCTTCAATTCAAACTCCAGATGCAGAATCGAGCGTCTCGCTCAAAGCCACAACGCCGGGCGTAACAATTTTCGCCGACTGCATGGTTATTATATACCGACTGTGCCGTATATGGACAAGCACATATACACGTAGACTCCTCGTAATATATATGTAGGTTCGCAGACAGCAGCTTCGCTGCATGTACACAGGTGTATATGTATGCCAGAAAGCCATATCGACGTTGACCAGCGGTAGTCCAAGCGTACTCGCCTATCGGCCGACTTATTGCGGTTATTCGGACTGGCTAAACTGTCCCCGTGTGTTTGTGAACACACAGACCGCGAGCGTCGCTATGTTTTGGCTGTGTATAAAGCTACTGGGCTGAGTGTACACTAGCGCGTGCAAGCTGCATGCATACGCGCGCGCACGTGTGTGAGTGTGTATGTGTCTGAGAGAGCTATTCCAATGACCGATGCGCGAGCTCCGGTCGGAGTCCCGGGGCACAGTGAAAGGCTATAAAAATGCGTTTATTCATATGCAAAAGCACGGAAGCGTGAGCGAAGCGTATGTAATTTATTTCCTAGCGGAGACAGTTGCCATTCAAAATTTTTAAACGAACGCGTATTTTTTAGGTTGTTTGTTCGAAATATAAATAGATATGTGTATGAAATATTTATTGCGCTTTGTATGTTGTTTGGAATGAATGAAGGTGAATGAAATAATTCAATGTTATCATAAAAAAAGCTTCTTATCAACAAAATGGAAATACATTAATGATAATTTTATTGGAAGAAAATCATGGCACTTAGATCTCAGTAGTCGCTCGTAAAATTCTTTGTTGTTTTTCAGAAAAATGAAATCCTGAAGAAATTAGACGAAGCGGCAAAGCAAGGAACCGCTGAGAGGCTATATGCGGCGTGTATCGATTGCTCCCGCGGTCGTATCTCGAAGCGGAAATAAATTACGGGGCGAAAAGGAAAAGAGCGCGCAAAAGTTTTAGGGAATACTACGCGGCGTGAGGCGAGGAAAAAGAAAGCTCCGCACAACGGGCGGCGTATACGGCCGGTATTAAGTTTATGGGTGCACTGCAGTGGCTTTTCACGCGAGAGTGCTCGGAGGGATGACGCTTGGCATGGCAGTCACGCTCGCGGACAATTATTTTAACCCCCTCTGGCCTCCCCCTCCCCCCTCAAAACTCAAAGCTCCCTCTCGCGCGCCCGCGCTCTTTGATTCTTATTGGTACACGCGGGAGCTGACTCGGGCGTAAAAACCCGATTTAAAGCGCGCCTGGCGCTACGCGAGAGGGAGAGAGCTGCACGGGGGATTTATCGATTCATATAGGTGAAATATAAAAGCACGTATAGTTTTGGCCGCGAGCCTAATAAACTATTGCGCCCGCTTGTTGAGAAAATAATGGCTTTTAATTAGTGCGGATATAATAACTTGCTCTATCGCGGAGGTTCAAAATATTGCTAGACCTAGAGCATTTTCTCCGGTATACCAGAGGAGTTGGAAGACTTTCTTGTGAATTTTATAGAATTCGGTCGCCTTTTTTCAATGTAGAGCAATATTATTATTTAATTATATTTTTTTTACAGAAAATATCTTCAACAATCATATTGAATTAAAATACGATTCTGAACTTCATAGACATTACATTTTTTAAATTCTAAACTCGGACTTGGTTTTCTCATATACTAGCAATTCCAAATCAATAACGACATAAAACAAATTTTTGTCAATTAAAGTTTACTATATCAATACTTATTATAAAGTTTAAATCAAACATACATATTATTATCAAAATTAATACATCAGTGAGTTATCTTTTAAAGCTTTTGTCTGAATTACGAACAATGCAGTTCATCTTCAATTCTTCGAGCAAATGGTATCTGTATATCGGTAGACGATCCATCAACAACAAGTAGCATCGACCTCCCGGAAGCATCCTCCGGTGGAACGACGAAGTCCGGTAAAAAGCCGATAAATCACACTCCAGGAATCTAAATTATCTTCGCCGGGAACGTGGGCACTTTGGTCACGGAGCTGGTTTACGCCAGTCCTCGGAATTTATCGAACGCCCCGTTCTAACGCTATAGGAACAACATTCCATCCAAAATATATTCGCTCAAGATACTCACCTTTCACCGGTATTTTATTCAAGAAATAATTTACTAAATATAACAAAAGGAACTTGTCATTAAGTCTTGTTGGTTACAGGGTTGCAAAAGCTTGAGTTCCTAGTACGATTATTCCTTGTCGAGTCCGAAATTCCTCTGGACTTTTGGACTCGCCCGTCATCGAGTCCGAGATTCCTTCGGACTTTCGGACTCGCCCTTCATCGAGTCCGAAATTCCCTTGGACTTTCGGACTGTCGGCTTGATCGAGTCCGAAATTCCTTTGGACTTTCGGACTGCCGGCTTGATCGAGTCCGAAATCTGCAACCCTGGTTGGTTATAATAATAAACTATTAATAAAAACTTTGTTATATTTGATATAAAATTCAGCTAATATTTTTGATTCTATGATAATCTAGTCGTTAAAGCCTCATATATTAAATCATTTTTGCCACTTTTGAATTATAAATATTTCCAGAATCATAATAAAAAAGAAAAGCATTATTTCTACAAAAATATAATACCTTTGTTTAAGATCGATTATTTTATATCACAAAAAGAAAAGTCGATTGAAGTGAGTGACGACTATAAGGCTGCCGCTCCAAGATTAGAAAAATACTTTAGGAAACACATTATCCAAAGGTTACGCAGGATCTCTGATTTTAAATCAGAGACTGTTGAGCCAGAGCTAGGCGGGCACGTCTCGGACTGCCACGCATAAATATAAACGCACCCGCGGCTCTCATTAACTTTCCGCGTGTTCGCCGCGGCGCGGCGACGCTTCGCCGGTTCCTCCAGCGCGGCCCCCTCGCGAGACTCGTTGCAGAGAGAGATCCTCGACTCCTCTAGCGCGTGCGGAGTCGCGGCGACAAATCGCCCCGACAGCGAAAGCTCTCCCTAGCGGATTATTCGGAGTTTAAAGTTTTGATTGCGCGAGGCGCACGCGGGGGCAAAAGTCGGCGTCTTTTTCCCTCGTGCTGGGCGTGCGTCCTCTAATACGCTCCTGAGAAATGAGTTTTCGTATTAGGCGGATCGCGCTCCTCTTTAAGAAACTGCCTTATAAATTGCTTTATATTGTCTAAGTTTTACGCACTGTAATGGATTAACTCCGCTGCTTAGGAGTTCATTCTAATGTCGGGTAATTAATTAGACTAATGCTCATTGCCTATACAAAAGTGAATGAAATTTCAATCAAAGTAAAAGAAGCAAAGACACTTCATTTATTAGAAATGAAATTTAAAAAAGAAATGAAATTACAACCGATTTCTTGTCTGCTGAAGCTCTTATTATAGTCATAAAATAATTGACAAAGATTTTAAACATCAATTAGTCAATATTGCTAACTAATGTAGAAATAGATTCAGATAATAGTTCTCAAAACTGAAATAACTTTAAAAGGCACAAAGAAATATCCATATATGTCGATTTCTACAAAGAATTATCCCTAACTGTGGTGCAAAAATCGCAAAATTTCAAACTTGAAGCACACCTCTAACAACTGTTTTTTCTTATTATTTATGTATTATACTCTATGAAAACAGTGTTGAACATAGGAAATCGGCATAGTGTTTTTCAGAAAGCTGCTTTTCGTTTTTGTTATGGGAATTT
>UXGD01004014.1:0-18434 GCA_900474315.1 Torymus auratus
AAGTCCAAAAAAAAAAAAAAAAAAAAAAAAATGATGTGAGAGGAGAGACTGTGATGCGAGTATAAGTGTCGAGCAATTGGATAATAAACTATGTACAGTATGTTTTACATATGTACATTTTTTTGAACAAAATTCTATTGAATAGTTTTATGCGTTTATTATTCATTAAAATGAAATGCGTATTAACACCTTTACTCCTTATTCTCCTTTTTTGCTCAATACTTGCACTGAACAAATCGGCTCTAAATTAATATAAATATATATAAAGATATATTAACAAGCATTCTGTATATGTATATATAATTATAAATATAAACCTTAATCGCGTAGATTACTCTAGCAGCACTCGAACTATGTCAAGCCGAAACGTGACCCCAAACTATGAAACTCCGATATGAAAAGTAAAGGACGCGACGAAATCTTTGTAAAAAAAGTCTAAATCATTGTAACTTTAGCTTTTATTTAAGCACGTTTTATATTCATATTTTGCTGTATACTTACATAAATGCAAAATTGAATTTATATAAAAGTTTATAATTAACATATCTTTTGACTGGTCATCTTGCAATCCAACGTCATCTTAGTCATGTGACAATAAAGAATCATTGTTATACTACAAGTTACTCATTTATCTTACTTTATTAAATATATAAAATTCGTATATCAAAATTTTCGAAATATAATATTTCATACATTTTTCATAATGAGCTATAATGAACCAGGTTTGGTAATATTTTACAAAAATGATATAAAAATTGTGCTAAAAATTAGAAACAGTCACTATATTATAATATCCATTCTACAGCTTCAAGTCAATAAATAAACATTTTCCACTGTTGTATAAAACGCATATAATTATTTAGCATAACTATGTTACGCTGAATGTATAATACTAATAGCTAATTGGACGGCTTTGTAAATACCACGAGTATCTTTAACCACAAATAATTTGAGTGATTCTTCTGAGATTCTTAGAGTTAATGGACGGATTGATTTTTTGAACATTTAAAATTTTAGTTCATGCTAAAAATCTAAAAGCTGCAATGCCAACTATCAGTATTGTTGATATTGCAATGCTTGAGGCACTGTTACACCTATGATCAAAGTAGCAGAAACACCATGTCACTTCATCATAGTAATCTCTATGAATATCCAACTCGTGAATAGTGTTGTTGACGTAGTGCCCAAGTCGAACATCTTTGGCTGCTGGCCTGCATCCTTCATATTTATCAGCTGGGATGTCTGTTCTAAATCCACGAACAGCACTTAAACATTCTCGAGTGATGATTGTTTCAGCTAAAAGTAAATCATATCATAAGCATGATGTCACATTTGTTTTCATTCACATAATTAATACATTACCTCCTTTTCGTTCAATGATTTTCACGCATTTGTCATCATACTCTGGACATGTTTCACCCCAGTACCATAGCCAATTGAATGGTGTTGCACATCCTGGTGAATTACTGTTACATCGGTAACAGTATAATGCATCCCCTATAAAAAACATTACCAATTAAAAATATGAAAAAACAAACAAAATTCTTTGAAATTTATAGTATAATTAGAAAAGAAAGTAATTATTCGATTTCTTAAAATATTAAATCACATTTCTGAGATACTAATTTTTGTTTTTACATTTGGTAAATAACAATTATAAATCAGTGAAAAATAATATTCAACTTAATAAAACAGAATAGAACTACAGTATCAAAAAATCAAATCTCAAAAACCATGGGAAAAATCTCGTTGAAAAGGACAATCCCTAAAAACTTGATTTATTTATAAGGACCACGCCCCCAGCAAATGTTTGATTATAACAGCTGAAGCGTTTACGTTTATTCTGCTGATAAATTCTGTTACTCACCCTTCTGCACGAATAATCCTAAGAACAACGAAACGCACAACACAGCCTTTAACATTTTGTTTAAATTTATATCATTTATAAAGAACGAAACTACTGGGACACGTTGAATGAGTCGGTAGTGGCGTTCCTCGTAACCTAAGCTCGTAACAATCACATCCGCGGCCATTCAGCTTGTTGCTCATCAAACGAAAATATACGCCCTGGAGAAGGTAAGGTAGATTGTGCGTTTCTACTTTATCAGCAGTCGATTCCTCTCTTAAATATTTGAATTTTTTTTCCTCTCTTAAAAAAACGATGGCCGGATGTTGTGAAGCGTTTAAAAATTGATCTTTTGATTTTTTGCTTAAAAAATGTATCTAATTATCTTTTCATTTAAACTAATTAAAACTTAATCATAGTGAAAAACAGCGATTATCGTTCCATAGAACCTCAAAGACCAAATACTTAGCACGTGCGAAGCGCGTTTGAATGTTACTAGTTTTTTAAAAGTTTATTACAACAAAAAAGCAAAAAATTTTTTGTTATAACGTAATGTAAAATAACAGGTATATTACATTTTAAAGATATAATAGTACATTGTGCAACTGGGAGGAAAATCGACTTTTTCTAGCGAGGATGATGATTGAGCACGAGTAATACACGAGTACTCAAAATCATCATCCGAGTCTGAATCGGTCGATTCACTTCGATTATTTAACATACAAAATTTCAAATTGAAAACGAAAAAACGCGCCTGAGTTAGAGCGTTTTTTATATACCTCCGCCGAGTTAGCGGGTTCTCGAAGCCTTCGCTGAGTTAGCGGGTTTTCGAAGCCTTCGCTGAGTTAGCGGATTATTCCTCTCGGCCGTCGATATGTATAGATTTTTAAATAACTGACAAATGTTTTAATGATTTGGGTATGTTGCCATCATAAGTAGGATGGTGGCACCAGTAGTCGGTCATTTTTTTCGAAAACTTAAAAATAAGATTTACTATATTAATAAATCTCGTATCCTACACTATGAGTTATTCATTTCGCAATTGTTGTGTTAAGATTCAAAAGCTTCCATCTTTTAAATCGTTAATCTCTGCTATAATCTTAGGTGTCCGACCACTGGCGCCGTTACCCTATATGCCTCGACCAATTCGGTGCTGTCAATTTTGGGATGCAAAACAGATAAAAAGCACTTTTTTAACGTTGTTTTATTATAAATAATCATTTTACATGAATAAAATGTAAGAAAGTGTCATATTCAAAATTGACAACGTTATTTTGACTCATTTTCGAGTCGTGCAATTAAGGATCTCTTTCATATATGTCTTAAAAGTAGATGGGAAATTGAGATTTTCGAGAGTCCTTGAGCAGCCCTCGACATCCACTCGTGTTCAACCGCCATCTTTTCTAGAAAAAGCCAACTTTTCCATTTGCTGCACAATGCACGTTCTATTGAACCATTATTTTGCAATTGAGAATTAATTATTTCAATGAACTTTGCAGTTTTTGTGATTATTTTAACAGTATTTTTCATGAATGACAACATTCGTTAAAATTATTTATATTTATACTAAAACAGAAGTAATTATAACAAACAACAATTTATTATAGGTAGAAAACCCATAAAGTTTGTATTTCACACAAGAAAGCAGTTTAAGTATAGTACACAGTATAACTCCAAGTCGCCAACTTAAACATCGATTTTCTAGAAATTAAGCAACCTAATTATAACATCAGCCGCTCGTTGGCGAAAAACGCGCATCAAACGACATCTCCACATCTTCGCATCATTTTCCCAAATTATACTACTAATACACTTAGACAGTTATTAACTATTATACTTAACAGCACTCCGTAATAAGCGCCACACACACCCATTAAAACTCAATTATACAAACTGATATATAATGTCCAGACACGAAAAATCCCTGTGCCTGCAGAGCGACTACCTTAAAACAGTCAATTCCAACTCTCGGCGTCGCGCGCGACTCTCTCGAGCTAACGGTAATGCGAATTACAAATACGACGACGAGGACTGCGGGCCAAAGACCCAAGTGTATACATTATATGCCTCGGAGAACGCGCGCGCGTATATATAAGTCCGCGCGAGCTGAATGAATCATAGCACGTCGTCTAGACTCATATTCACATGTATACATATAGTGTATACATGTCTGTCCCTCAAAGAGAGAGAGAGAGAGGGACTCTTAATTAAATAGTCATTAGAATCCCCGGCATTTTCGGGACGCCTGCCGCTCCGCTGCTAATTGGCGATCAATTATGAATGCGCTTTCCACACGGGGAAAAATCGTTAACTGTCGACGAGCCTACCTTAAGTATATAATATTCGCCGCGCCCGCATGTATGCTTACATGCAGTATACAGCATTGTCACGAGGGAAAATGAAACGTTATTTTTCCACCCGCATTCGTATATAGCGTACGTTATACAGTACATATGCATTTTCGTCCCGCCGCGCGTCTGGCTTTTGAGAATCGGAGATATAGGTGTATTGTATGTGTGTATACGTGAGAAGAGGCAGATACCCCTCTATAGAGAGAGAGAGGGGGGAGAGAAAGAGAGCGTCATGCGTGTGTGATGGGCTTCGTCAGCCGCGAAGGACGCGCAGCCGGGCGCGTGCGGATTGAACTGCACGTGCGCGCGTGCAGCGATATATGCTGGCGATGGATGGATTTGTTTATAGATTCTTTTTTTTTTTTATTCGATAGATGGTAGAGGCTTTCGATTTTAGTTGTAATATAGGTATAGTGTTGTATTGTTTGGTTCGACTCTTTGAAGCATACATTTTTCTAAAGATCGAATCTTTATGGAATCCAGGACCGCGTCAACGCTCCAATAGTTTTGGTATGCATAGAATTTCCCGGGGTCGCTGATTATACGAATTCTTTATCAAATGTCAAGCGTTTCAAAAAACATTGTCAATAATGAATTTTTTTCGAAGTTATTACCGTTTTTTCATATTTGTTTATTTACAAACCTTATTTACAATAAATATTTTGGTCAGTGATGCTCAACCTTTTCCTTGTATTATTTTATTGCTAAGAATTGTGAAAAATCTAACGTATATAAGCGTTAATTAATTAGAAAGTACATTATACCATAAAATTTAAAGAAATCGAAGACGGGTTACCACTGCTATAAAAGGTTAACTTTTAAGTTTGTCATGTTAGTAGGTCAGTTTAGATGCATTTATGATAATTATAACGAGCGATGCAACTTTGATGACGACCCAATAATAATATTTACCTATATAATAAACCAATTTCGCGGAATGACCCATTTCTTCAAGGCCGAAAACCTTTGCGACTCATGACTACCATAACAATAACAAAGTCTATGTAACCCAAATAAAATAAGATTGTTGTGATATACATAGTAATTCCGTAAATACAATTTACCGTAATAACCATCATATCCAGAGTTGTGCGTGTGTGTGTGTGTGTGTGTGTGTTAAAAACTCAACGAGTGTTTATACAACAACGTACAACCTCGTGTTATCAAAATAGAAAATTTTCAATTCATTCCGGTCGCCGAGTAAAGTGCACACTAGGTAAACAACCTCAAGGCCCTGTACGTTCTAGCTAAATCATCTTCTTGCACTTCCTATACGTTACACACACTATACATTATATTATACACCTCACGTAGAATATATATATTAAACATATAGTAAAACATCGAGTTAGCCGATAAAAATAATTGTGTTTAGAAAAACACACGCACACGTACACGGCGAAATCTGTAACAACCCGCTTGTTTGGTAAACACACGCCAGCGTTCCGCTCGTGTTCTAGACGGAAGTCGCGCTCGCCGGTGTTTGGGAATTAGCGGTGAAAAAATTGTTAATACGGATCGATTTCGCGCGTGGGAATGTGGCCGTGCGAGCTGTGCATTGTTTACCGTGCTTTCCAATCTCGCGACGCCGAATTTTCTGTTATGAGAGTTGATGTGAGTGTGTGTGTGTGTGACACACAGTTGTGCGCGATGATGGATTTCTGTTGGTTTTGGTTAAGCGGAGCGTAGTCTGTGAATGTTTGCATCGTTTTTTTAATAAATTTGCGTGAAAGTTTTTTTTTTCGTAGAATTGCTACCGCTTGTCATTGTAAACAAAGGAGTGTTTATATTTAGACAGCTTATACACAATGTAATCGCGGGAAATTGCATTTCAGTGCGCGTGATTCATATATAGTTTATCAAATCGGAGCACGGGCTCCAGTTAAAACGCTTGGCATCGCTTTGTATGAAAAACTCGGCAAAACATTCAATAAAACAACTACATATCCTCAATTCATCATATTGAAACGTTAAACCGTTTATCCCTGTGAATTCCATTTCGGAGCACATCGGCATTTTACCACAAACCGGAGCACACCTGCTCCTATTCTCCAATACCTCGCATCAGCGCCATAAAAATCTCTGTATATCTATAAACACGACCATCTCAAATCCCGCCCTAAACATTCACCACGGCACTATATATGTTACGTACAATCGTCCCGGGGAATTCCATTTCGTATATAACGCGTCGCTCGTAAACAACCTTCCAATCTTATACCCACCCATTCCCGAAAATCCCAAAAAACAATCCTCTCCGTCTCTTTCTCTCCCTCACGTACCCTCAGAATCCCTTCGACCCAAACGTTCCCATCGAACTTTACCTTCCACTCGTCCCCTACACCCGCATTCCACACCCTCCCGGGGGCGTCTTCTTTCCATTTCTCTTTCACTCTCCCAAAAACTCTGCTTCACACACACACGCACGCATACGGGCCCATCACGATTACACACCCAGCAGGCAACGTTCTTCTTCTCCTTCTCGAATCGATAATAAAAACCCACACACACACGCGCGCGAAAGAGAGAACGCATATAATACTCCTCCTTGACTTCCTTATTCCACCGTCGGGGCGCTGCTGCATTCTCGGTTCTCACTCGCCGCTCGCATGCTACTTATATTCACACACACATACACAGGCATGCTTCCACACAGGGGAGAGACTCCGGTCCGCTAGTAACAGGTGGTTCACGTTGGTTGGTCGAGAGAATCTCGCCGGCGAGCGGCAACGGCGGCGCGGGTCTCTCTCTCTCTCCCCCACGAGTCGCTGCGTCTCGCGCGCCGCTGCGTATTATACTTGCTGGGAGCTGCCGCGCCCCCCCTAAGTCGAGGCAGCCTACGCGCAAGCCCGCAGCTAGCAAGCAAGCACACTCTCAGCAGTGCGCCCGCAGTACCACGTGCGCTCGGACGCGTTTTTAACGACAGGCCGTTCTGCTCTCTCTTACTGTATACACGGCTCTATAGTAGTTGCCCCCGTTTGTGTATACACATATACACAGAAAGAGAGGGAAGTATATATACAGACACAGAGAGGAGTTTGCTGAGAGGAAAAATAAAAATTTGCCATACAGCACCGTCAGATTGCAGAATCATATATATATACGCAGAGAAGAGCAGCAGCAGCCCGGGGGCGCGCGAAAATTTAAAAGGACACGCCCAGCCGCAGTATATACAGTGTGTAGTGTATATATACACACGCGGAGTCAGACATACCGCGGAGTAGTACCAGATCTCGCCCATGTGTGTGTGCAGTATATAGTATAATATAGTATATACACAGAGCAGTCTCTGTCTGTCTATATACATCGTAGACAACAGCCGGCGTCGCAGCTCCACTCGGAAGAAAAAGCACAGAGCCGGCGCAGTAAGCGGCAGTGGTGTGTGCGCGCGCGTTAAAGAGTGTGACACGAGAGGAGAGGCATCGATCGGCCGCTGGCCCTGTTATTTTGCCCGGCGTATATAGCACATAAAGCTGCACCGCCCTTCTTCTACAGCCCCCGCGCGTGTGATAATCCGCACCGCGCGCGCATTTGTGTATAATATTATACAGTTGTTACACACATCATCATGCTTACACAGTGAACGCGACAAACGGTATACATCTTACCTATCGTACACACACACACACACGTACACACAAAAGGAGTGTGGTATTATATCGTTGTATATATACACACGCTTATATAGTTAGTGCGCCGCGAAGCAGTAGCCAAGGACCGACGCAGGAATCGAGGTAAGTCACCATAACCGAATTGTTCCTTAACATTGTGATTCCCCATGTAGAGATTTTCCGGCGCGCGGCGGCTGCTTTTCCGGCACCCAGCGTCCACCATATGTTTTATCTCTGCAGCCGCCGCCGCGTGCCGCGAGCGACCCATAACGGCACATCCTCTCTCATTCTGCCGAGCGGCCGCTACTATCTCTCTCTCTCTCTCTCCCTCTCTCTCTCTCCGGTTCTCGAGTTCGCGAAATAATATTTTGCGAGCGGGCCCGGGATTATTTTTAGGCGCGCGGTGAGTATACAGTGAGTGTTCGATTGGCGCGGGTGGATGTATAGAGAGAGGAGTGCGCGTGAGAGTATATAGCCGATCACGTGTGCGCGCGCACGCACGAGCAAACGGGTGAGTAGGTATACCTATAAGAGAAGGCGAGCTTTAAAGAGAGATAAGACGCCGTGAGCGCTGCACATGCGGTCGCCCGATGCAGGCATATGGTACTTTTTCGCGAGTCGTTGTCGAGGTTGATAAGTACCCTGGGGTTGGGTGGATGGGTGTGTCAGAGATACGATGGGCGTGATTTTTTCGGGGATTGATGGGGGTTGAGGTTTTGACGGGGGTTTATTTGATTGATTGCAGGATTTGGGCCCGGAACACGCTGATAGTGGTGATAAAAAGAACAGTTTGGGGATCGGGACGATTTGTTGAATTAAAGTCGGTTGCTCGTAGCGTCGGTTTGACTTCTTTCAAAACATATTGTTGTAAAGTACGAGGGCACGTGGTGAACGGCAACTTTTCATTGAAAAAAACAACCCCCGTGTAGCAACAACGAAACCCCATATAGGTATGATCTCCGCTCTCCATTCCCCATTCGCTCCAATATTATACCTCGTAATTTCAATCTCAGTCGAACCGTCGCAGCTCCATTTTATAAACCAAAAATTCCTCTGACCAAATTTTTCGAGCGCTTTTTTCGGTACATATATATCTATATACGCTTTCCTCTCTCTTTGGTGAAGCCGGTTATAGAGCGCTTGGAGACTCGCGAGAAAGATGAAAGTCGAGTATATATACGCGCGCTAGCGGGACTTTGGGAAAGTACGGGCTTGCTCCGATACCCGCGCGCGCTTGGCGGCTCACGAATTTTTTTTCCCCTTCACCATCGTCAGTGCTGCAGCTTCTTGTTCCTTCTTTTTTCTTTCCCCGAGAAAAGGTCCTTCTGGACTTTCTTCTCCAAGTATATATATACGAAGGGGACGCGCGGTGAACTGGTTTGATCCCCGAGAAAGAGAGAGAGGAGATTTTGGGAGAGGTATATATTTATGGGACCGAGGTGAGCGTTCGGGGGTGCGAGGACGAACACGTGGTTGTTATACAATATATTTTATGTTACAAAGAGGTGTATAAATAGATAACAGCGAGGTTTTAGTAAAAAAAGTAAGCTCGTTTTTAATTAGCCTGACCTCTCTCACCTTTTTCGCACGCTAATTAGCATAACCTCGCGCGTCCGCATGAGGCTTATACAAATTAGCCGTGCGGCGCATGCTAATCGGCAGATTTTATAATATATAGAGACGCGGAGAATTTGAATGATAATAAAAGACCGCGCGACGAGGGTTTTCCCCCTATATACACACGCACGCACGCGCGTGTACATAACATAGTTATAACGTCCCTTATCTAATCCAGCGCGTGTATACCGCCGCCTCGTCTATAACGCGATCAAGCGCATAAATGAAAAAAGTGGATTAATGGCTCACCGCCCGCGGCAATTTCCGTTCTCTATAATATACATATATATAAATGAAATCCCGTATTATAATTTCGTCACATTATCATCGCCACCTTCACCAAAAAGTCCTCCGTCAGCTCGAAAGCTACACGTTCGTGCCCCTCTCTTTTTTCTACCTCCCCTTCGAAAAACCTCTCTCTCTCCTGCTCCTCATGCTGCCGCCACCGCATTGCAGCACGTTGCCGGTCGCCTGTGCGCGCGGTAAACCGGTTCGTGCCGCGCGGCGCGACGCGCATTTCTTCACCTTGTGCTTTTTCCCTGTACGTCTGTGTGTGTGTGTCTCCTCCTCCTTCTCTCTGTGCTATACCTATACACACATACACGCTCGCGTGGAAAAAATCGCACCGTCTACCTATGCGCGACGACGCATTTCCGCCTCGCGGTCTATTTTCAGCACGCGAAGAGCTGTTTTTTTGCCCGCGAGAGAGAGAGAGAGGTTAGGTGTGCTGCGTTTGTTGTGGGAGTATAGAGCGTTGCGCGGTTTCGAGTAGGAGTTGAGGATTGAGTTGTGGGCTGTTGTTGTGTAGTGTACTACTAGTACATCACAGAGTGATGGATCGCGATGGGGAGAAAGATGGAGGCGTCATGGTAGAGCGAGCTCGTCGCGCCGCGGTGACAGCCGTCTAGTCGAGTGAAACTCTATAGTACGCGCGCGCGGGCTATCGCGACATAATGGAAGTGTAGTTTCAATTTTTATTATATACCTGTTGAACGAAGAACTGTGTTTATGTATAGAGGATTTTCGGAAGAAAGTCGATTATCGTCGAGTCAAAAGTGCATATATAATCGGTGATTAATGCGCGCGTATATGTATATATATACTTTCTAAACTAGACGGGGATAGTGGACGCGTTGCTCCGAAATTCCAAACTGGAGCAAGATATATTGTGTACCTCGCTATATAGAGTAAACTTTCACTCGGCTTAGGTATACGTAAAGGTTCTTCTCCAAAATATATACGAATAAACTAACGACATCGTATATACATATTACACTATACTTGGTTCCATTCTACACCCTAATCGACCTCCCCACGTTATTAATATTTCAATTACCCTATTCGAGCCCGCAAAATTCCTTCGCCAAACCACCCCGCCACCGCACGCCATTATAACTTCCCACCGCATCATTCCATCCCTCCCTTCTATACAAGTCACGAAAACGCGAAATTTAAAGACCGCGCACGCGACCGAGAGCGCGCGTATTAAGTACACGGGGTCCATTGACACGCGCGTGCCGGCGTGTGTGTATATGTGTGTTATATACGTGTAATGTATATACATACGTATACTTATATGCCGGCGTGAACGCGAGCGCACGTGGGAGAGGCGGCGATAGACAGAGAGAGAGAGGCTGATGATCTCATGCACTCGCGCGCGGATCTGAGAGGAAAGAGAGAAGTAGGTCTCTAACACGGATTTTGCGCGCTCGCGCTGTTGCCGCGAGAGATAGTGCAGCGGGTTTTGTGTACCACGCGGGGGTGGATAATACATGCAGTGATAAGAAATGTTTTCGGAGGATTTGGATTGTAATTTGCCGTGCGAATACGATAGCCGGGTATACGTTGGCACACGCGTGGGAAAAAGATTCATTTTTAGTTTTTTGTTTGGCGTATATATATATAGAAGGGGCCCTGCCGCGTTATATATTTACTAATATATGCGCGAACAATTTCGCGCAAGCGAGATATAGATATAATCTAGTACATAATACACGTTAGATAAATCGTTCCCTCGCGATAGGGAGATTAGGAGCCGGGCGTATATACACACATTTATTTACATTATAGTATTGTATTATATATATATACACAAGAAAGTAGAGAGATAAAAGGTTCGCTTATATATATTGTACGGTAGTATATACGCGCAGGAAAAAGATAGTTTAATGGTGAATCACGCGGCCGCGCGCAACGTGAATCAGAGAAACAAGGCTTTCCCCTCTCCCATAGAAAGCCAAGCTCCATCGTTATTTAATTACATCGCATCAATGATGGTCTATACCTCCCATCCCATAATATTTATTTCAACGCGGCGCCGAGTGAATTATTATCGCCAATGATTAATAGCCGGCGGCCGCGGCGCGAAGTATATAGTTGCTAAAGCCGCCACCGCGATTTCCAGAAATAATAATTATATTGCAAAACCTGTTAGCCGTATATATATATACACCTATCCGTTAAAATAGCGCTGCGAATCCTATTTGCGCGATGAATCACGGATTTTCCGTTCGATCTTTCCTCTACTTACGCTATATACGAGGCGGCTATAGACTCGAGGAGAAATTTCTCTCGGATGAAGCGCGTTGGGGTTTCACCTTCGCCGGGAAGGACGCGCTACACTCTATACAGCACACGGCAACAATGAAAAACTCATTACTCGCTTATGGCCAATATATCTATAACAACCTCGGGTCATAATCTTTACGCAATCAATTTCGTAGTTTAAACGGTGCGCTTTGCTCCATATTTTACGACCGATCGATGCTGTGCACGCTTTCTTACACTTCTGGTTCTCTCTCTCTCTGTTGCAGTGAAAGGAGTTGTCGGCGGAGGAGGAAGAGGCAGCAGAAGGGCGCGATGCGGCGTTAATTCGGCCGAGGCAGCCAAATCCGAACGCGCTGTTATATACCGAAGGATTCCGGACGAGAAAGGCACAGCAGTCACCGCTCGAGCCTGCAGTCAAGAGGAAGAAGAAAGGCAGGCGAGGGAGAGATAGAGAGCAAAGAAAGAGAGGGAGAAAAGCCACAATGGAGTTTTACGACGTGGGAACCAGCGACCTCAGGGAGCTCTGGGATTCTTACCTCATCGAGTCGGTGAGTACACACATACTCTGTATATATATATAACGCTGTAAGGTTGATTTATATTTTGTATATATACGCGCCCCCGATACAATGTATAAGGGAATAATTTCCTATATATAGGGGTAGTATACGGGCGAAAAGCGTACGCGATACATATACATTATACTTATTATACAGCGGGAGAGAGCACGTGTGTGTATGTGATTATGTCGAGGAGAGGCCGCGGTACACTTTCACTATACCACGCGACTTATAAACTTTGATCGCTGTGTACACGAATGCGTGTATGGTATATATACGCGGGAGCTGCGGAATTGTATTGGACTTTGATAAGAACCGATTGATTGCGACCGTGAGAGGGAGAGAGCTGCGAATGTCGGTCAAAGTAGAACGAATTCGCTATACGATTAAAATTGACGAGAGGCAATTTCATTGCACGTCGCGCGAGCGCGGAAAGCAGAAGAAGTAGAAAAATGGCCGCAGCACCCGCGCAGTGGAAAGCTACGCATAAATTTACAAAAGTAAGCGGCGCGCGGGCGTTTATCGCGTCTCTTTGCGCGTAGTTTCCGGCTATCTGCGCTTGCATCTCTTGCAGTTGTGACGATTCAGCAAATGCATATTATGGTATATGTCTGTCATGTCGCTGATGTGTGTAAGTATATAGATAGCAGCGCGTGTCGGTGAATTTGTTTTTCTGCGAAGGTCGAGCACGTGGTGATATATACACGGCATAACTACAGCGTTTCGAAAGTAATTATTATCTCTTTTGCTTTTGGGAGGGATATTATGGGCCACTGAGTCACCATAGCGCGAAAATTGAACGCTTCTTCCCGTTATTATTGTATATGCAGGTATATAATATATATATAGCCTTTGTGATGCATGCGCGCGTGGCTGTTAAGATATATGAAAAAAATGAATATTTAGCGCGCGTGTAAGTAGGTGTACGTGAGGTTTGTAAAATGTCTCGTGTGTGTATTACGAAACAAGTGGCGGCGATGGTTTCGACTTTACATGTGTATATATATATGTGTACGTACGGTTTTAGAAACTATCGCATTAACTTTTTAATAACATGTTTTTATGACGAAGCGCGCCGGTTATCAGGAAGGTGTACACCTACACACACACATACACGCGTGCAGGTGAATATAAGTGTTTAGCTCGCGCCGCGCTCTACCAGGTAAAAATAGTTTCGTCGTAATTGCGTTATCGATGATGATTTATATTATTTCGTGTGTATGTGCCCGCACGTCTGCGATCATCGAAGGTTAGATTATTTTTTTTTTGTTTGCGTCGTTGCGGAATGATTGATATACTTACTTATTATGACGAAAATATATACAAGAGAGCAACGGACGCATGTGTAGCCGGATTTTTGCATGATAAAAGCTTCTCGTTATGATCGATAACAAACTTACATACACTCGCTGCACGTGTGGCGGCTTCAAAATAATCCAATTCACAAACAAACCTTGCCTTATGTTATATCCTGGAAATAAAACAAAAACAACAACGCAAACTCCAGCGTTATGTCACGCCGTAACTATATTAAACAAACATATACTCCGCGAGACAGCGACCACACGTGTGCCTCCCCCATTACGCTATATACATTTTCCTAAGAACCCGCGCGAGCAACGAGCGAGAAGGACGCACACACTTGTCCGCTTATACAGCAGCTTATATCGTGTCTCTCTCTTTGCCTTACTTACAGCTTAGCGCGGCCGCGTTATAACGTTGATTACAAACAATGTGAAATTGTACTACCTGCCTGCGCGCTTGTACAGGTGCTGCTACCCAGGCCGCGATGACATTAATGACACAGCTGCGCGCGTTCCACATTATTATATCTATATAATATGTGTAAAATTTTTTCTTCTTTCCTTCGCTTTATCGCAATCCATGAGCTATATATTACTTTTTTTTTTCGTCGAAGGTTTATATCGGGAAACGCGCGCGCGAAGGAATTTTTTAATTTTCAGGTCGGTATGTGCTTATAATACTTATGTACTTGAGAATAGCGTTAAATAGCCAGAAGAGGAGAGAGAGACAGAGATCAGATCTGTTCCGTGAAGATTATTGCGCGAGCGCGCGAGATTGCGGATGCGCGCTTAATTAAGTCCGTCGCGTATAATTTCGTCACCATAACTCTATATATTCGCGCGAACATGATGCTACTGCTCTTTTATCGATATACTCGGAGACGTATAATAAACGTTCGCTTATACCTATACACATCACGAATAAGTGTACGTATATATAGTAATAAGCACGCATTATCACCTATATCCACGCTGCTAGCGATAAGCGCGCGCTCGCGCTAACATTACTTAATACACCGGGCCGATTTCGTTAACTTGGTGGACGCCGCACGAAAGTGTATTGGCCTCTGCTGTGTGTCTCTCTTGAACATGACGCAACGGCGGTCGTCACCTTTTCTTCTCTCGCCGAAAAGATTCCCTATATATACTCCGAGCCCCACTCGACCGGGCAAACACATATCACACACACACATGTTTTGATCCTATCATCGACTCTCTCTCTCCCTCGACTTACACAATCGCGTCCGTCCTTATTTTTCCCCTTCCGCTTCCGTTGACTAACACGCCGATTGCTTCTACGTTATATACCTACCTACATGCAAGCGTACGCGAAAATCGGCTTTTTCGGGATCTCGGGTCTCGGAAAACCAAGAGCCAGAGAGGCCTTATCTCATCAATATGTACATTGTAGAGTCGTGCTGCGCGTGACGTCTCGTATGCGCGCGCCTTATCGAAGGAAACGCTGCTGAGTGAGATAAACCCGCCGCTCGCGATGCTGATGTGTATTATATATATACACATACACGTACGGGTATGTATATAGGGGATTTCGAGGAGAGTATTTGACTAAGTAGAAGGCTTTTGGAGTTAGAGAGAGGCAATTAAGGAAACTCTCTGTGTGCGTTCGTGTATTGTTGGATATATATTGTCGAGGTTGCTCGTATTGTTCGCGGTCGTCGTGGTACTTTTCGGAATCACTGAGACGGCGGTGATTATATGGTTTTGGCGGACATTGTTACATATTCAGAGGACCGATATATATACAATTGTACGTCACTTGTGTTATATATCGGTTAACAGAAGTAGATGGCATATACATTGTTTATCAGAGCTTTATACTGCAGACAGCTCAAGCAAAATCACATGCAGCTAGGGCAAGAGAATCCGCGAATCACCACGACTGACTCACGCCTTATACATGTTGTCATCCAAAGTCCTATGAACTTTCATCATCCATTGTCGTATATACGTCGAGCACACACACATCATGAGCTGCTGCTGTTATTATCGAAACGCGGGAATTAATAATCTAGCGGTCGGTCTTTATCGCACCCTTACAACTGCGCGCATGCAGGCATTCCGCGATTGCGTTTGATTTATTTCCTCGCTCGCTCGGTAGTAGCAGCAGCAGCAGTAGAAACCCATTTAGCGTTTTCGCTCTCGGCGCGGTCTATTTCTGAGCGTATATGTAATCGAGTTATGAGTGCAGTATAGTACACCGGCAGTTATATAGTATATAGCGGTGGTGGATGATTCGCCGCCATTTATCCGCCGCGACAAGAGAAAGGAAGCGTTTTTCCTAGATCTCTGGCTGCTGCAGCGACGCTTGTGTACATATAAGTATATACAAACGACTTGATGCATATAATTAGGTCGTTATATAGACGTCTGTTGTTGTCACACTCTCTCTCTCTCTGCGGCCCGGTGAATTGAAAGTTTCCGAGAAATTAGGTGAGATTGAAATACAAGTGTGTGTATGTGTATTGATATGCATTTTATGTATAGAGCCGGCTGATAAAGAAGGGCGAAAATTGAAAAAAAAAGATTACAATTTTTGGAACGAACGCGATCAACCGCTTTTATCGCGCGCACTATACATATCGAACGCGACTCTCGGTACTCTGTTACTCTGACCCGGAATCGAAAAAAAAGTCTACATGTGCGTTATATGCTGTGATGTACGCGACGTTGTAACTGGGAGAGGCTCTTATCGTACGTCGAACGCCGAGTTTCCTCGACTGGTAAAATTTCCGTTTTCGATATTATAAGTATACATTTCAAATTTTTTTTTTTATCCATCATCAAACATCCCCTCTGTTTCGTCACGTACACACACACATTTGGTTCATTATACTTTGTAAACTATACTCAAGCGAAATTCCCCGCTACGTATATATAATACACACTTCCAGCATCAAAAAACCCCCGCTTACACGACGATCTTATAATCACACTCGGCGCACGCGGCCTCGCGCTGCTGCTGCATATATACACCCATATTCGCGCGACCCGCGACGATATCACCACTATATATGCTACACATACTGCGCGTGCGCGCGCGGATAAGGTCGCGATAATACTAGTCGCTATATATATGAGCGAGCGAGCAAACTACGCGTCGCGTATATATACTTCCGGTTCAACAGGTAGGAAAAAAGTAACACACCGACGCGCGAGATTGCGGAATTATATGACGCGCGCGTGGGATTTCGTACTTGTAGGAAACGGCGGCGGCGGGGGATTAACGATGAGTCGGACGTACTATGTATACGAGATATAAGTTGTTGTCGGTTGAAATGTACGACTACGAGGAAAGTGTCGTCGTGATGGCTGCATAACTCGAATTTCAGAAGCTCTCAACAGATAATATAAATACAACAACAACGTGGTTATCTGCAGAAAGCACACTTTCAATTTCCCTCCTACACCCACGCAGCATCCCATAGTGTAACGCCTCGGAATTTCCGGGTCGCTACCGCCAGAGGAGGAAAATCCCGCACTGCCGCTGCGATACCTATATATATGTACAACACACTTGACCGCCTCTCTCTCTCTCTCTTGCAGCACAATACGACATTACGGCACTACATACTGCGCCTGCACCGCCGCCAACAACATTTTTGTCGCCGCTGATGGCGGGGCTTATCGCGCGACGCAGAAATATAGGCCGCGACTCGTATAATACGTATATTAACCCGCGTATACATACACAATAGGTTTTTTACGTGCGGCGCGCGTGAAAATAAAGACGTGTATTGTTGTACAATTATATACGTACGTACTTACGCATCGTGCCCCCGCCGCCGTCTGTTACAGTTATACCTGCACTGCGCGGCTAGGCTGTACAGTTACATTCGCGCGGCCTTGACTGCATGGTTAATGCGCATTACAGGGGGTTTGGCTATGGGCACAATAGTCCGCATTGTGGATTGAAATTTTCACGTGTGTATATTATAATATGGATGGAAAATCCGGGATTATAGACGATCTATAATATACGAGGAAACTTATGGATGTAGCGCCACGCGCTGATAACGCGGATTTGTTATTATTTTGGTGATGCTATTCTTGGCGGCCGTGAACGGGAGCAGTTCTATACAATGGGAGAGTAGTGTAGTAGGAAAAGACGACGATATGGTCGCACTGCTCGGCAGCCGGTTTTTTTTTCTTCTTTTTTTAATTAAACGAAATGCGCTGTTGCTATTATGCGCGGCCTGCATGTACGCAATATGTATGTCCAGCAGTACGCGTTTACGAGATCTTGATGGCTGAATTTATAACTGGCGACTGCATGCGGATCGACACCAATCGCATCGGTCACCGCGTGACGAAATTATGGCGCGTCGGTTTTGCGCACCGAAATATCGATGTTTATTATTTACGCGCATTGACGTAATTGTCAGAAAGATTAAAGTACGATGTATATATATTTATGTAATATATAACGGGGTTATATACAATTACTGTAATTCCTTGGTTTTCAGTGGCGGCGTTGTTTTCTGACTCATCGTCGTCGCTCGTTATATATATACATAGTATATTTTTTTTATCATTTCCGAAAATTATCTAGCGTAACGGGTTCGTGTATATATATATGG
>UXGD01004015.1:0-18433 GCA_900474315.1 Torymus auratus
CTTTTATGTTGTGTATTTGATATTTTAATAACTTTGTGGGTAATTGATATTACTTAATTCTAAGAAAAGCAAAAGAAAGCTGGCTTTATTACTTTTATTCTATGTTTTTGATATTTGAATAACTTTGTTTGTAATTTCTATTGCTTAATTCTAAGAAAAGCAAACTAAAGCTCGATTTTTCTACTTTAATTGTGTGCATTCTGCAACAGTATATGTAACGATGTAATATTCATATCGCTAAATGAATTTAATTTTTAATTTAAAAATGTATAAGAATTTTATATACAATCAATTTAGATAGAACTTGATCGTGGTGAAATCGATTCATTTTTGCCCTCCAATTTGTTCTACATTTTATATTCATAATATACAATACAGTATTATTCAACGATATCATAATGTATATAATCACCAATTTTAAATTATAAAATAATCAAATTAGTTGGCTATCTAATTACAGTATGAAAATCGAAAGATAACAGAAGACTATTAAGTTTGTCATATTCCATCATTTTAGCAATGCAAATATATTTAATCCGAACACACCGAAAGACAACTCTCCATAGCTCCCACCTTATTTACTCATCTGAAAGCAGCGCGGCGAAAAAAAAGAAGAGAGACGTTGCTCACCCCCTGACCTCTAGCCTTCTTACACACGACATGCGCTTGCGTATGTACATTAGGATCGGACACGCATTTTTTTCTCCCCGCTTCTTTTGCTTTCGATTTAGGAATAACGTCGTGCGCTGGCGCCGAATGGATGGAGATGACAGGCCGCACTTGATGAATCAGAGAAAGAGAGGGCGGAGGAGCGGCGGTGCCTGGAGGGGAGGGCTTAAACGCTACAAATATGCGGAAATCTCGGGCAATTTATGATGCCAATGCGCGTCAAAGCGTCGCGTCGGTGTTTCTCTCGAGGAGCCGATTATCATAAGCTTCGATAGATGAGTGGATGGCAAGTGACGGCTGTGTGAAAATGAAGGTATAACAGGGTAGGGGAGTGTGAAAGACGCGTCGACTGGACGTTATTGCTGGACATGGGGTGATGTGAAAATTATTGTAATGAAGATGTTTTCGTTTCTTTATGTTTATTTATTGAAATTTTCGTGTCGAGATAACCGAAGTTGGACGGGTACAAGATTAGGGGTCCGAAGGAAACAAAATATCTGAGATGTTTTCTGCGAAATGAGAATATTGTGATGCGACATCAAGTGTTATTCTGTTGAGCAATTCGTTTTTGACGAAAATCGAATAATATTGTGTTTTTGAATTTAAAAAAAATCAAAGTAGTACTATAAGTACGTCAAGTTGCAATCGCATTGCAAACCATTTAATGGATAGGACCTGAGACATGAATATAAAACAATAAAATTAATTTCTGAAAGAATCGTTTTTCTATGTCTAATGATAACTACAGTAATACTGTTCGATTCTTTCAAAATTTTCTGAATAAGTAGGATTTCAATATCTATTGGTATGCCTATATGATGGTTGCATTAGATAGATATATTCAGCCATAAATTAATGAAATTTCTCTAAATGCCTATAGATAGATATTAAAACTTAATTAGGAACACCGCGAAAACGTTGATGAAAATTAGCAAATGTATTGTGTATTATAATATCTATTATGAATTTCAAATTGATTTATAAATTCGGTTTCAAGAAGTGACAATTCCAAAAAGCCTTATATATTGTACAATAAGAGATATCAAAGTTACTGTTAAGTTAAACAATTTGTTTATTAAACCTTGTATGCTTCATAATGAACATTTTCCATCATTACAATCATTTGTTGAGCTCCTCCCTCCGCACTGAAAATACACAAAAAACCTACTTAACGAGGAACATAAAACAACTTGGAATCCTCGTAAATCACATATTCACCTACAACGGACACTCTTACTCCATTCATCAGGATAGACAAGAAAATGAAGCCAGCCAAATTCCATAATCATACTCAATTACGCAACTGGGAAAATCCTCCCTCTAGAATTTTAGTTCCAACGCCTTTCTCCCTCCTATATACCTGCCTCCAAATTAAATAACACCCAACCCTCTCGGCACACAGCAGCAGCGGGTACTCCTGCAAAAAGCCTCGCCTTTCCACCAGAAATTCCCTCCTCCTACACCCCTCTGGTAAAATGACAAGGAGCCGGGCGCGCTGCGGCGGAATTCCGAAAAGCGATCCGGCATTTATCTCCCGGCAGCCTCCAGAGCACGCGCGCAGCCGCGCGGCGCCGCCGTTGCTAGCGCCGCCGGAGACGTATTGATCGGCGCTAGAGCTCGCGCTGGCTCGCTATATACGCGCCGGGCCCGCGTGAGACCGAGAGCGTATATAGCCTCTGTCTTTCTTTTCCTCTATCCCCATCCCCCATCCCTTACTTTTGCGCTGTTTTTACTGGGGACGTGTGTGTGTGGATTTTTCGGGGCGCTGTTTAAGGGTATAAAGGGTATGTTTGAGTTTTGTGTTTCGTCGGGGCTATTGGATCTGGTGATGAAGAGCGGCGGCGCTTCTTCGGGGGATAAATGCGGTAAATGAAAGTTTGAGGGATTGGGTACTGATCGAGATACCGAAGATTCTGTGCTGTTATTTTTTTTCGTGATTTAGAAAAAGTGGTTGTAAAAATACGAAGAAATGTGAAAAATTTATAGTTTTATATTAGTTTTAATGATTCCTGTTCAAGAGATAACAATCTATTACTGGAATATTTTGGGAATTGCAATATTTTACAAATAAAACAGTCGAAATGTGTTATAAACCTACATCGAATTTTTTCATCCACTGAATCTTCCAATATCTATCAGAAAATGTGTCACTCCCAGAAATAGCCTTACAGGTACGAAAGTAAACAAGTTTAATAGAAATCCAGGACCACCCGTCCGTTTCTATTTTCGTTCCAAGTTCGACCTTGATCTCTCACCTATACTCGTCCTTACATTCCTCTCGCCTTTATATACCCGTCGCCTTATACTTACGCTGTCCTACGAAAACCAATCTTTTTTTTTCCTCGACTAGCAATTTCCAGAGATAAATGTTGACAGAGGGCGAAATTAAACTTTTTATACTTCTCCGAATGATCGTTATCTCGCGAGTCCCACTGTAGATATCGTGCGTACAAAAAATAACGCTTACAAACACATGTACACGCGTGAAACAGTGTTTCGCGTTCTCTGCGCCGCGAGCTCGCTGGCCATACTTTTAGCTTAATTTATCGCCGCATCGCTGGGAGCACTAGCAATAAACACGAGCTGCAACACGCCATAACCCTCGCAATACCTATTCCTCGTTTTTTCACTTAACCTCCGACTTCGTGGCGCTCTCTCTCTCTCTCTCAACTTTACTCCCTCCTCCTCTCTCGCTCGCTTCTGTTTCCACTTACGATTCAATTCTACTTGATCCTTCCACCAAGTGCATTATCTCCATCGACCTCTCTCTTTTTTACTCGCCCTTATTTCTTCTTTACTTTCCTCTCACTCTAATCCCCGTTTCCTTTTACTCCCCTCTACTACTATACTTCTACGTCGCGGCAGTAGTAACGGCACAGCACTACCAGACGAGCGCACGTCTATTCATGAGGGCATTTTTAAAATTCACGCGGAATCTACATTAAAAAATCATTCGCCGTAGAGTAGAAGAGCGAGAGAAGAGAATTTTGCCCTCTCCCACACAGTCTCCTAACTCAGGCCGCGTGTTTGCCTTGCCACGCGCGCAATTCGAAACAATAAGAGAACGCGCAGCAGTTGCTCGTGCACACGCGAAACCACATTTGCATAAAAGGTCGCTCGATAGCGCGAGTGTGCGAGCAGTTTCGGCGCGAGCTTTGTATGCGCGCGGAACGACGGAGACCGGGAAAGTTTCGTTTAATTAATTAGCTGTCTATTCGCCGCTCGACGCTTTTTAACGAGGGCGAGTTTCGTTTCATTGGAGCGCTTCTCGCTCTCGCGACCCCGAGGCGCGCCGCACGCGGGAATTAGGATTTTTCATCTGCGCTCCTGTAAAATAGTGCATATTCTCTGTTTCGCCGGGTTTTTTCCCCTCTTTGGCTATTTTAATGGAATTTTTATATTGAATGAAGTATTTCTTTGTATACTGTTTTTAAAATCCCGGCAACGCGCACTCAAATTTAATAAAGATTATAAAAATACTTTTAATTTTCCCTGCCGACTATACATTTCTTTATCTTGTATTTAAATTCAAGCCAATTTCATCCCTTTTTCAAACGGAGAAAGAATACGAATATATATTGTACATCGTTCGGCCCATTTTTTCCCACTTTTAAAACTAATTACACCGGCAGCGATAAAGAACGCCGATAGTTTCGCATATAATAGGCACTCGAAATATTGTTACCCATACATAATCGCGGTCGCTCCCTCTTCTCCCCGCCAGTTCACCGGGTCCTTTCGTGAGCTGCATTCCCGGCCGCCCCCTGTCCTCATCCTCCTCTGTTTCTACCCCGTTAACTCTCCCCCGAGAGCGCGCACGAGGGCAAAGAGAGAAAGCGAATTGCCGCTGTATTTGGCCGATGCACAGCGGCGTTCTCCCTCGGTTTTTCCACGAACGGAAGGAGAAACAGAGAGGTAGCCTACGAGAGGGAGAGAGAAAGATAGAAAGTAACATCCTATGCGCAGTAGAGTCAGCACACAGGCACGGCTGAAAGTCACTTGGCCAATGCACCCAGTGCGATGACCCGTTCGCGCATGAACTCATTCGATTTGAATTCTTTTTTATTCCCTCTCCCTCGCACCAGCGGATACACATATACACTCGTGCATGTCTACCGTATAGATATATATGTGTACATATAGTTGCAGCCACTGCGGCAGCCAGTATAGCACCGACTACTCTCCGCGTCCCTTTGATTTTTGCTCTCTTTTTATTTGTCTACATTTGAATTCTTTTTTCTCCGCTTTTACCTCTTCCCCCCTTTGGTTATTCTCTATTTGTCCTGGGGTTTCCTTTGTCCATGCGCCCGCGCTTTTAGCGCAACTCGGGCGCTCTCTTTCTTATGTGGAGATCTCGCTTGATTTTCCGACGGTCTAGTTTTTTTCCTCTCTTTGCCGGGGATAAAATGCTGCGCGCACGTGCCTCTCTGTCTCTCTCACTTGCTTTGACTGCTCGATCTGAATGCAGTGAGACGAGTGTACACGGACTTGCGCCAGACTGAGTTGCATTTGTCTTCCGATTCATCGAAAGTATATATCATTCGTTTGATTCTAACGGCTCGACGAGGCCATAAACGCCTGATTATCTCGGGGTAATGTTCCCTGAAATTTTTTCCACTACCAAACTATACTGTAATAATTCTATCAGAGGTGCTATCAATTACAGATTCAGCAGTTGTATTATACCAGCGGCAATAACTCAATAAGGAGTCTCATAAACCTTGGCTGAAATAGAAAATCCTGGCGCACGGCACGCACACGTAAGCTGCATTTTTCGTAACGACGCGCGCGCGCCCTCGTAAATTCGCATTACGCGCTAGCTAAGCGCGCACGTACTACGACTACGACTACTACTACTACTAGTCCACCAGCGCCGCCAGTCTCTCAATCATTTTCTCGTTACACGCGTGCACGCACATATTTCTCTCTTGCTCCCTCGTTCTCTCCCTCATTGTCCCCCGAGCACCGTTGCTCCGCTGACCTTCTTTCCGGCTCTTTATTTCTCTCCGCCGCGAAGAGAGCCTCTCTTTTTTCTGCATGCAGCCATTTCTCGCGTTCGCGTGCGAGTATATAGAAAGCGCCGCCTGGCTTTTGTTCCAGCGGTTTGGTGTAGTAGGCGATGACTTTGCCCGGGATGCGCTGAGAGAGAAAATTGCGTAATAAGTGATTCAATAAGGAAAAGATTAATGGATTTTAATTCACACGATTTTCCGGATTTTAATAACGAAGATAATGAGACAATGAGCTGGTTTCTTTCTAATCGCTCCATTTGCGGTAAAATCGAAGTAATCTTGTATTCTACAGTAGCTGATTACAGTGTAAGTCTATGATTGTTATAATTATATTCATTATCTTCTTGCATTCGTGAACACGTTAGAGACGTATTATGCAGACAACTTGAATAATGTAAAAAGAAGATTGAAGAAACATGAATACTATAAAGGTTATTTAAAAAATAAAGTAAAAATAATATTGATTGAAGGGAAAAAATTACCCAGGAAATAATTATTCGACATTCTCATTTCCTGCCTTTTCGTTACCTACAGTCCAAATTCGTATAAAAACGACGAGCTAGTTGTAGATTCGATTCGAAATGAAATTTCTCTCTCGCCTTAGCTTACTATTCGATTGCTTTTACTCTCCTTCTCGCTCCCAACTTTCTTCTTCCGGCTTTTCATTCCGCATTCTCTTTTCGTCATCTCCTCTTTAGCAACGACGGGGCTCTGGGGGTCGAGAGCTCGCGCGAGCCTCTGGGTCTTGGGGTCAGGAGCACGAGGGTACATAAATAACGCTCGGCTCGGCGAGGGACTAAATATGGGGAACCCTAGTCTCTGTGTATATGTGCCACTCTCTTCTTCCCTCCGAGATAAAGCGACGCTCGATGGGCCGAGATTTATTCGGACGTTAACGCATCGAATTTTTATTTTTCAGAGAGTGTAAGAGAGAGGGATAGCGAGAGGGACTGGCATATGGGACGCTTATCGAGGGAGATAGCGCGACTACTTTCCTCGTAAGTGGGTCATTTTTCCTCGGCCTGTGTGTGAAAACCGTCTGGAAGGAGGAGCAGCCAGCCAAGGCTGGACTAGGGAAGACTATGCGGGGAGTGGAGATGTCGAGACGCGTGCGCTGTCTTATCAGTGCTGGCGAATTTTGTTAAGTTATGCTTTATTATCGGTGTGACCTGGAGGAGAGCTGCGTACACAAGCTTGCGTCGGAGATCGCATCGCCGTTGTATATGGTTTCAGATAATTACAGTGTCTCGGAGTTTGAAAAATGATCTATATGGCATTTAAAATTATTTGGGGTCTCAGATGGGTATCGTGACGCACAAGAAACTGCGAAATATTTTGAGTAACTAGATTGTATCGACGATAAAGCTGCCAGTTTATTCTACTTGTCATGCGATTACGTCAACCGAAAATGTCTCTCGAATTATGATTCATGAGCAGGCAATTTATCAAATTGCTTTGATTCAATTATTAAATAAATAAATTTACTTTTTAAAATACCATTTTCTGATTCAGGAGCTTGAAAACATTAAATTTTGAGTTTTAAAAATGTGTGTTTTCACGAAGCTCTCTTTGAGAAAGCGAAAAAGAAAAATCTTTCATCTTTTCAAAGTTGATATAAAATAATATCTGGAAAGTAGAAAATATTTTGAAATAGTTTTGAAGTCAGTATGGGTATCAAAATAGTAATCCTTATCTATATGTCAGTTATATAACTGTCGTAAGGGAAGTAGTTTACTCCAATTTTCATTTATAAGAGATAACAACAAGTTTCTTTGCTACTTATTTTTGACGTTGTTAAGAAAATACATTATCATTTCATGACACGACGTATTCATTCATCCATCGCTCTTCGAAATTCGAGCCACAGCCTGTCGGTCAGTACCTGCCTCCCGAACCACGCATTCATTGAGCAAGACTTTGGCGAACGCGAGAAATCGCTCGTACATCTCGCTTCTTGCTTTCCAAATACCAGTCCGGTAAGCCTTGCGTTTAAGCTCTATTTACTTCTCCTCGGCTCACTCTTATTTCCCTCACCCGCGCGTCTGGCAAGGCTAAACTTTCCTCGATGCCGAACTTCGCGGCAGCTATCGGGGGAGAAAGGAAAGAAAGAGCTTCGGCGCCCGAAGGATCACGTCCGCGCGCGCTTTCTTCCGCTCATCGCGAGTCGTCTCGCCACGGAACCGACGGAGGAGGTGGAGAGGCGAGGGAGAAGGTGGAAATATATACCGGCTAGAGCTGGCAGGAGTTGCGCCGGAGAGTTGCCGATGAGCGTATCGATCGGGGCTAACTATCTCCTCGTGATTACCGATGCGTGGTGTGGAAACATTTTCAGGAGAGGGAGAGAACTCGTCTAATTGCAGATACGGCTTGCGTTGGATTAAGCTAAAGTGATTGGTTTAAGAGTTTAATGGTACATTATGTAATAAAGTTTAACTTATTGAAAAGGTGTTTTGAGATTATATTGTTGGTCTTTTATTGGATGAGGTCACGAAAAAAATTTTTTTTTAATAAGACACGCATTTTATTTATTTTTTGGCATTCCAGCGTTCTGTTTTAAAAACAAATGCCTCACTGAAGTTTTTTGTTCCCATTTTCTTAATATGAATAATCTTTCTATAATTCAATTCTAAATTTACATAGATAGATATGCCTGAAAGCAGGCAGAACTAAGGAATGTTAATAATTAGACTCTGAATTGCACTGCGATACTCTAGTTGAAGGTTCGGTTCGCTATAACCCCATCTGTTGAAACCTTGGTCGCGATGACGGCGAGATCACGGTGATTCACAGTTACTAGGCGGAGAAGGTTTTATGCTGATCTTCTGCTCCAGACCCACTTGCAGGATGGAATCGCTGGATAGTGTTGAATATTACTCGCCCCTTGGTGGTGTTGGATCGCCCTCAATATGTCAGGATTGCCGGCGTATTTCTCGATCTTCTTTCAAAATAAGAGTATTCACCTGCAATCTGAGCCTCAATCACGACTCCCAGGGTTCCCATGACAGCAACGATATCTCTTTCCCTTCGGTGGTTAGTATATGGCGCTTGATGAATACTGTGGATCCCTAGCGTCGTAAGTTCCTGCCAATGTAGTTGACCACGGAGTTATGCCTATCAATTTACACGCTATGGGTGCCGAGATATATCTGTAGGACATGGATGTTACTTTCCGGCAGGCCGCAACCCAAGTAGCAGCTGCAATCTTTGTGCCTCCCCCTGGTGATCCTGACTCTGGTTGGAAGAGTACTTATCCTCACCTTGTGGTATTTTAGGTAGTTCCTACCAGTGAGGAGTGCAGTACCATCCGTTAGCCACTAGTGTTGACTGGGCACTTGGGTGGAGTCCTTGAGCTCGCGCCTTCTATGAAGCCGTGGAGAAGGGCAGCTCCCCTTTTCTAGCATTGCTTTTTATCTGCAATCAGAGTATTGTTGTCGGCGAGCTGCTTACTACGTTGGCGAATTTCCTTGGCTAAATAGGAGTTTGTTATGCTTCGCTCATCTCGTATCCAGAAGGATATTGTGCCGGTGGAGTGGTGCCAGCCAGCGTACTGATAGAATGCCGAGGCCTCCTTCGCCAACAGAAGCATGGAAGTAGCCGACTGGAGTGTCGTTTGGTAGGGCTAACCATTGTCTCACTGTGGCCCTCACTATTTTGTCGACTCTCTGAACTTTGCTGATTTTTCCCCATGCCATGTGATAGAAGATTATGGGAAGAGCTATAGTCTTTAGGGCATAGATGCGCTGTTGAGGTTTGAGTGGAGCTTTGATGAGGTGCTGAAGGAAGGAACTCAGCTGATTAGCTAGAGGGCGCGTATGCCTGCCTTCGGCGGAGAACTCTATTCCCAGATAAGTCCAGGAGTCTTCTCGGCTCAGGGCTCGTATCGGTTGACCTTGGTTGGCAAGGGTAGCTCTGCCATCGAAGACTGTCTTCCATCTGCTTACAAATAGTGAGACTGGTTGGAATTAAGCAATATTCAGCGTCAACCCACAGTTCTTAAGGAAACTTGTAGTCTAGTTGGCGAGTCGGCGAGTAGGACGAGATGGTCCGTAAAGGCCATGGTAAGGATGGTAGTATTGTTGAATGCTGCCTGTGCAGTAGCTAAAAGAGCGGTGTAATCGACACTGTCGAAGGCTTAAGCGGAGGTCGGTCTTGTCACAGCAGCCATCTATCCCTGCCCGTAACCATCATTCTTGTTCATCCAGCTGGATGAGTTAGACAATCTTCTGTGCTAAGACTTCTGTGCTATGAATGCAGAGCATAGTGAGCACAGAGAAGATAGAGATAGGTCAAAACTCTCCCTGTTGGATGGTTCCGGTTTTCTTCGGGATGAAGATCATTCTGGAAACTAGAAGATGCCCTAACAAGTGAACCTCTCACACCACAGGACAAGGTTGCAGTTTCTGGTCAGAACACCAAGGGGGCGGTTCTAACATTACGGGTCATTAGACGATCCGGCTCAGTTGGGGGCGCTGGTGGATGGCTTCTTGAAGCACTGTTGCCAATATTATTGGCTTTCATCTTAAGTTCAATTTTCAAGGTTATTTAAAAGTCAAAGGGATTTTTTTAAATGGGAACCCCTGTTTTTGACACCGGATTCTGAAATCACTTTGACCTTCAAATGATCTTGAAAATCTCAAAGTCAAAACTAATAATGCAGAAAGATGGCTCCCTTTATCTTGAACAACTTATGTCTTAATAAATTTTTTATACAGCGCTTAGTTTGGAAGATATTTGAGTGGGTCGATTAAAATGGCCCACCCTATATAAATCCCAAAACAATATAAAAGCTATAAGAATTCATAAAGTTTGACTTTTATTTTACTATACTTTACAAACTGCTTACATATATGTTAAACGACAATCCGACGTCGAATTTACATCAATTTTCAAATAAACCTGACTCCCACCTTCGTGGGCATTGAAATTTTCCACCATGAATGTAATACACGATAATTTACATATTAACACGATCAGCCGCTCGGAAGCGGCCATTGCCCCACTCTCTCAACGAGCTCAGCCCCTAAAACTTGTCCGAAAAAAGTGAAGAGAGAAAGAGAGGAAGCGATCCCAACCTACCACCCCGCACGTGAACAAGAACAACGAGCGACGCAAAGTTTCGCGTTATAACGTTAGGCGGAGCCCATAAAAATAAAAAGGCAGAGCGCGCGCCATCACCGACAGAATCAAAGTTTTCCTTGAGAGAGAGAACCCGTAGCGCGAATTCCCAGCACGTAAGTAAACACGCACGAAAGTGCCCGCCCTCGGCCTCCCCCGTAATTGACGCTTCGAGTGGCCTTTATACGTACGACGCTTATGGGTGGGGAGAAAAAAGGAAGATGAGGTGGAGGTGGAGGGTATATCAGAGGCGATAAAGCGCGCTTGATGATCCAAAACGTGTGTGTGCGCGCCTTTATTGCCGAGCCCACCGAGGTGTACTCGTGGGTTTGGTGCGCTGCTATTTCTCTCTCTCTCTCTCTCTCTCTCTTTCCCTCTGGGTTCCACTACAGAGGCCGTTCCACAACGTATTTTTCGTATCCGATCACTCGAGGGGGTCCAGCACACGAGTGCCTGAATTTATGATAATGTTTCGTGTTAATTGGAGAGTGATACGGCTTTGAATGCGAAAGCTTATGGCGTGATAATACCGATTTTTCGTTCGTTTATTATTTTATTCTCGTGTATTATTAATAAAATTAAAAAATAACTTTGCCCTGTTATTCTGGAATCATTATTTTTGCATTTATTTATTTTATGCAGAAAAAAACTCCTTTAGTTCATATATAAATATTATTATTGTAATGTTATGTTACACAATATCATATTTTATATTTATTTTCCGTGACATTCGTGTTACCTATCTGAGTCTTATTTTTTTATTTAATTATTTTACTCATAACATACGGTACAGAGAAGAAAAATCTACGCATATAATAAACTAAAAACCATTTAGCTTTAATTGACGATATTACATTGGTTACTCACATCTTTAAGATTTTAAGATTCGCAAATAAGTATAATATACAAATTTTTCGTCGCGTCGTAGCTCAAACTATACAAATAAGGAATGTTTATGGTGTGAACTGCATAAAACATAAAAGTAGAGCAATAAGGAAGTCAATTTGAGTCGCGGGCCAAGCCCAAGCATCGATCAGTCAACGTGTCGAGTCCCAGCAAGATCGCTAGAGGAAAAGAGCGAGACATAATCGTCCGCTAGGATGGGCTATATACGCGTGAAATAATTCCTCTCGCTCTTGCCTTATCGGTTACCTATTAGTGAGCGTGTTCGCGAGCTCAACCTTTACCAATTTACATTCCCCCGCCTCTGCCGTTGCGATTCGCCGGAAACCCGACCGATTGCCGGCACGAGTTAGACTCTATGCTTTTATTGGCCGATAATAAGTGGTCGGAAAAGTAAGAGAAAGAGAGAGAGAGTAATTGAAAGAGAGTGAGTAAGAGGGAGAGAGAGAGGGCGCGCGCGATTGATTTCACCGTCGCAGAGTGAGCGAATTTCTTTTGTTCTCGCGAGTGTGCGGAGATACGTATATATATATATATATGTGCGGGCGCTTTACTTTAAGCTCGCACTCAATTGTTTTCCAATCCTGCCGCGCGAGTGCCAGTTTTACAAAGCTCATCTCGCCAGCCGGCAAGGGGAGTAGTCCGTCCGTTCTTTGCCGTGAATGTGGAAGCGGATTTTCCTAGAGAATATTGTTTTCTTCGCCCCGTGCCGAGATATATATTCCAGAACAATTAAGGATCTAGACGATTAAAGCGGTTTAGAAGGAGAGAGTGTCAGACTGCGCGTATTTACTCTTGAAAAGGTAAATAATGGCGCTGTGTCGCCCACATTCTGTTTGAATTAATTTAAAATTCAAAGTTGACTGAGTTTTTAGGACAGTATAAGAATGGTTCTCGAAGCTGATGAAAGGCATTTTTAAAATATAGCGCGAGCGCATTACTACGCTATCATACTATAGAGATACATTTGAAAAGTATCATATCCTAAGTACCGTATCATACTTGAAAAGCTTCGTATTTTCGCGGATAAGCTATTAGTTGATTTGTATGATGTGTATATAAATACAGCTTCGGAAAACAGTAAAACGACTAATTTATTTAGAAAACCGAATGATTGAGTGTCTTACTTGCCGTATAATATCAGCTTTGCAACGATTGACGGGTTAATTCCACAAACTTCACTAATTCAATAACTTGGAATAATCCGACTTTGACAAAGTACTCTTCAAATAATTACCCATCGGATCGTTTAACCGTCTGCGTAACAGCCCCTACTCTACCTTCTAATCACTTTACACAATCAAAAAATTCACCAACGACCACTCATTACCCAACAATTCAATTTTTTTATTTCACCCTAACAATGAGCGGTGCACAAGAGCCAACGTCGTGGTGATCCGTTTTCCAGACGATGAGCTCAAGTTTCTCCGCGGTGCGGAGATCATTAACGCCAGGCCAAGAAAGGGAAGAGAGAGGGTCTATATGTAGGTGGAAGGAGAAGGACAATCGTCGCGTTGGCCGCGTCAATAATTAGGTCGGCATTTACGGGCTCCGAATCCTTTGATTAGCCCAGCGCGGGTCGCTCGCTCACCTCAAAACATAATCGATATCGATGTCGTGTGGCCCAGCTTCTACTCCGCAGGTGCCTTGTTATTCCCGGCGAATCTAGCCAATGAATTACGAGGGCTTAAGCGACCGCGAAGACGCTGTAAACTGCATCGCTCGCAGCCGGCGCGAGTGCGCCCGTCCAAAGACGAGTTTCGAATTTTAAGGGACGCACGGTTGCCCTTCTCTCCCTCTATCTCTCTCTTCAAGATTGATTTATGGGCCAAATGTTTGATACACTTTTAAGCAGTGTTTACTCAGCGCGGGAGCTATAGAGGGGGAGAAAGTTCGGAACAATTAACGGCGGGTACGAGGGCGCTTAAGTTATTGTGCTATTTATCTTTAGCGAGCTTTAATTTCAACGTGTAATGATGATGCGCCGCCGCGTGTATCTGCAGCAGTAGCGAAAGAGTGGAATTCGCGTAAGGCGCTTTCTCGACTAACTAGGCGCATATGGATTTCAGGAAAAGAGGGGAGGGCGAGCGTTAATTATTTCGCGGGCTAATTAGTTTTTCCGTTGACGGACAGGCTAATTACGTGGATTTATTTGTTTTTAATTTTCTCCTGTGCCAGTTCTTTTTTTGTTCTGTGCCAGTCTTGGGTTATTTATGAGTTTGTTTTGGTAACGATGACGATTGTTTAGGGTCGTGAGTTATCTTTGAAGGTCTTTGAAATTTATTTCGGGATGTTGTATAAACAGTTAATATTGTAACTGAGATTTACTCATGATTTATCGTTCTTTGTACTGTGTCAATATAATTAATACAATACTGATGAACTCAAAAAAATAAATTACTAGATACGAGATTTAAGCCTGAAAAATCCATTCAGTTTAAAATAATATTTGGGATTCCTCAAAGAAACATTGTTTTCAAAGTGAAATTTCAAAATAGTTGAATAATCTTTTTACTAATTATTAATAATATTAATAGTAATAATAATATTACTATATAAATAACAATAAAAAAGATACTTAATGATTCTTTTATAGAAAAAAGACCTTTGATTCAACACGATACATAGGTTATAAATAAATACGTAGCAATATCAGACACGTAGCAGCCAGAACGCGTATCAAGAGCGTAAATTCATGTAAACGCAATAACACGGATTGAGAGGCGTACCTCGTAAATATGTTTCTCGCGTCGCAAACAAAAGATAGAGCAAAGAAAACTCTCTTCTTCCCCCTCGACGACCTTCACAACCTCCCTCCTATACCTATCGAAGGTGATAAGAGCATTCGAAGAAAACGCTAACGACCTCGACTGGGGCGCGTGTTAACGGAAATGAAAGGCTCTTCACCGGTAATTTTTCGGGCGTGGGGCCGTTATGGGCCAAAGCTCCTCTCTTCGCCATGGAGCTTATATAGTGCCCGGTAAGCGTTGTTATTAATGGAACGATTCGGTCGAATCGCTAATGGCCAATTGGCCGGACCGTGACGGGAATGCCGATAGACTGCCGGGTAAGTGCGAAAATAGAGGGGGTCGGGGGGATGGTACTGTTTTGAAAATTTTATGTGTTAGAGGATGCTTAGGTATTTATGTCGATTGCCGAAAGCGCGCGCACAGTGTGCCGCGGAGATTCAATTTGAAGTATTGAAAGGTTCTGGTGATTTATGCGGCGAGGGATTTGGGTGGAGTGGGGCCGAATGTTCGGGAAAGTGTGTCAATGTCAGTCGAGGCTGTGATATGCCGTAGAGATTTCTATGCATAGGTACAAGAAAATCTACAAGTTTTACAATTTTAAAATTTTGAGGTCGATCCTTCGGGAGCTACAAATGTCCAACTATGAAAGACAGATTTTTCACATAAAAGACTATTGTTAAAGAAATACTACTTTATACGGTCAAGAAGAGTCGTTCAGTTACTTTTAAAAGTATAAACCAAACTAGAGGAAACGAGCTTTTATTAGGTCATTTTTTTGGAAATTCAAAAATTCTGATTTCTTGCAAAGTTACAATGGTTCAATTAAAATTATACGATATTTCGTACATTTTGACGCTTAACTTTGCAGTAGCACAACTTTTAAAAGAGTGAAAAATTTTTAATTGTGGGGAAAGGAAATGAAATCACGTTTGTTAAAACGTTATTTTCTTTTTCATCATTTACGCGAGAGCCTTTTTCTTGAATAAATGATAAACATTCCAAAAAAGGACTTTTTAAAGTACATTTGATAAAAAAATGTATATAAAAAACTACGTTATACAGTCTTTTTTAATATTATTTTATTATTAGATTATTTTTCTCCTATGTTATCTGATATATAGAAGTGGAAGAAATCAAGTCTGAAAGACGAAATACTCGTTAAAACAAATAAAAATATCGAGACAGATTAATCCAGAGAATACCACTTAAATTAACAGGATATTTTTAAAACAAAATCCCATCTTTTCTTTGATTATACAAAAAGTAGTATAAATCATAATAACAAGCCTTCATTTGACCTCTCCATATCCATCCAAAACGACAAACTCAAAGCCACAAAGGAGCCAGAAAGAAGGAAAAAAAATCAAAACGAAACGGCAAACCGCTAAGCCGGTAGATAGCCAAGCAGCGCGTTCATAAAATATTTATCGGCCATTTCGATGCGAGCGCCGAGACGTGCGCGCTCGTTATTACGAGCCGAGCGACACGTCGTATAACGAGGGAGGCGTCCGTGGCGGTGTCCGTGGTGTTCTAATGGCCGCGCGCCGTCTCTTGTGGGAAATTAAGGGATTCGATTAGTGCGCGAGAGAGAGAGAAGCCACACGGGAGACAGCGCGATTCTCCACGAGTTGTTTCAGGGGGAGGTCGAGAAATCCAGGGGCTTTTTTATGTCTTACTTAAGGGACTATTACGATCGTTAATATTTGAATGTGGTGGTGGTGGTGGTGGTGGTGGTGGTGGTCGCGTTATGGGTACGAGGATGGTTAGTTCGAGTGTATATGGTATTCAGATGTTGTAACGTGGCAAAGTATGAGAAGGGTTTACGAGGTGATGGTAGGGGTTGCATTTAATGGTCGATACGATTAGTGTTGCAGTGAGGATTGATTGTTCGACGTGATTTTAATTATTTAGATATTCGTCCGTTATAGAGTTAATGTTTAATGGATATCGTGCGAAGAAGAATAATTAGACAGTTATTTCAAGTCTTTCGTAAAATGTATATAGTAATTACTCTTTGAGCACATGTAGTGTAACATTTTTTTCTAAAATGAAACAGTTATATATAACATTATTTCATTAAATTTTTTTATAATAACACAAAACTAATTAATAATGTGCATTCCTTCTTCTGATAAATTAAAATTATTATGAAGTTGCACTTTACAAAAGAAAATTTCAAGCCAATAAATACATTGGACGGGCTGCGAATCACTGAAGTAAACCTTCCGCTCTACTTGGCTCTTTATTTAAATTTATAACGATGATACGTCCGAAAATTGAATAGATAACTGGAGCGAACTACTTATCGAGCTGCAATGGTGGCAGCAGTAGCAGCAACAGCAGTTGCATTAGTATCAGAGACCTCGTCGAATAGGGGGTATTATTTTATCATTGAAATAAGACGTAACAGCTTCCTTTTTTCCCCTCTCGCCCAATTATAATGCGAATAAGTTGGAATAATCTTTACAGAGGAGAATATTACGCCGTAGCGTCGTACACTCTGGCGCAGCCGAAGGGATCATTACCACCTTGATTGGAATCGTTAGATAAAAGAAATTCTATCTTACTCGAGTATAAAGAGAAAGACGGAAGAGAGAAAGAGTGAGTGAGAGAGAGAGAGAGAGAGTGTGTGTCGCCTGCGAGGTATATATATGTATATACATATGTATATAAACGACATGAAGGGACGATTCTTGGAAAGCGCTTCGCCGAGGGAGAGATTCTGTTTGCTATTTTTCCGCTCGCTTCGTGTGTCGAGACCCGCCGAGCTATTGAAGGCCAATTTTACGAGCCGATCGTGATGTAAGTATCGCGGCATGACTTTTTAATACTGCCGTAAATTCACCACAAGCTTATATAATTTAGTGTATAAATTACTAGTGGACGTTACATTGAATGTCGCAACTTGGATTTTTAAATGAAAAATAAACTAAAATATTATTTTGAATATCGATAAATCTTTAAAATTATTTTTCATTAAGTGAATGCAGCAGAAACGATATATTAGTTGCAAAGTTAGCCAAATATGTCCGGCTATAGTCATCTGCTTCTACTATTCTACGTTTATACTAAGACTGTTTTTCGCAGTTATATACGAATATTTAATAATGAACCTTAAATAATGAAATCCTTCATCGTATTAAACGGTAATTCAAAAGCTCTACAAAAAGGGTTAAATAGTTTTTACTCCACGGTCAGCTCCTCCTCAAAATGTAATCCACAAACCCTTCCCGCAAAACCAAAACGTATAAGAACACTAAATTATAACGCCAAGGGTAATCCATTTCCACGCCCTTACCCGCCGCGCCTCGTACATACAAGCGTCGCGCGCTAAATCGTATACCTTACAAGAGGCCGACGTTCAGGGCGCCGTGCATTTATACACACACACCCACCCACAGCCAGCCGTGTGGCCGCCTGGGCTGAATTCCTCGTCGGGGAGCTGTTTCTAAAGTATATAACCAAGCGCCGGGGATGCTTTCCAGTGTCTCGTGGGAACGCGCACGCGCACATGAGCGGAACAATCATTTTTCTCCGATTCTGTTACGTCGCTCAGCCATTTCGGCTTGAAAAATTGACCTAACAGAGAAAGAGAGTCTATAAGGGAGTCGAGGGCAGAATATTTTGTTCACTGTTGTCACGATCGCTGTATTGAATATTATGCTCAATTAATGGCAGCAATTCGATACCAAACTTCGCTTTTCCAGAATCGTTTATGGTATACGATTAATATTCTCCGAAATGAAAATATATAAGAGTTTACATTGATTGCATTCACTTGTGAACGAAATTGTTTTAATAGTACTTGTAAAAATACAACATGGAAAGCTATTAACCATTTTTACAATTAATTAAGAAACGGTATGTTCTTCGTATAACGTCAATATGAACATTTTATCGTTCTAGTTAGGGCTGCGCGAGAGCGAGATAATACAATATTTCTGTAATTATTGTCTCGCTCTTGGAAATTCTTGAAAATTTCTC
>UXGD01004016.1:0-18425 GCA_900474315.1 Torymus auratus
CCGATCGCGAATGTTGTATTTTCGACCTCACTAGACAAAAAAATCGTATACTAACCATGGGAGCAAATAAAGAATGCAAATCCTCGCCTTTGGCTCGGGTGACAATTTACATGCGATCTAGGACATTCTTTACTTTTGCTCCCTAGGTGTGTAATATACTATTTTTTCAGTGCAAGTATAAATAAACACCAAATTTGGAATTTGATTTTTCCCGCCACATATGTGTTGCCGGCCAGAGTCTAGTTCGCGAACCACCGCTAGGCGGCGCTACCCCGTCCCTGTAGCCTCGCGTACCTAAGTAAGTTGGTCCGAGGCGATACAGGAGCGCGGCACACATCTCGTCAGTAGATGATTATCAGCAACTAACGAAGTTTATTGAGTTAACGATTATTTCGATAAATTATTACGATTAAAAAATGTTGAGTTATTTTCTAGACAATACAAGATTCTTTATTGTATCGGTTATTTTCTTGAATATTGAGACAATACAATGTCAAGATTAGTCTTGAATTCTACTTGTTTACTGTTGGACAGTCACTTCAGTAACCCCTTCACGTCAGATTCCCATCGCGCACTTGCTGAAAAGAAACAGCCGCGTAGAAGCCGCAATAAAGATCGGCGCCGCGCGTTCTCGCGTCACACATACACACATCGCGCGCTACTACTCCACATTCAGCCGTGTAAATCACTCGCGAAAAAAGGGCTACTGCTGCTGCCCTCTCAGACACACAGGCTCTCCCATTCCGGAGGAAATAAAGCGGTCGCGCCTCTTTTTCTCTTTCTCTCACTCTCGATTATATCGCATGAGCCGAGAGCGCGAGCGCGCGAAACCTGCCAAAATAGCCTCTCCACTTGGCAACTCGTATCTCTCTCTCGCGCGCGCGCCTTTGTCCCGTGGCCGCGTGGAGGAAAAATAACGGCTCTCGAGGAGAGAATGAGGGTAGGGGGAAAAATGACACGGTGGTTCGGCCAAGTGGTACGCGTTGCCGGGAAAGAGAGGGAGCGGAATGGGGATAGATAAATGTGGTGCAGCGTGTGGATGGAGGGTAGTTTTGGAAAGTGCATGCGGAAGGGGTGCGAAAGCGAGATGGTTAGCGATTTATGTAGTTGTCGAGTTGTCGTTCACTTGGGTTTTCAAGATTCATAAGATAAGAGAGTTTCGTTGTATACTTGCGAGAGGAGCTTGAAGATAGAAAGTCTTTCATTGCGATGCATTTATACGTAAGTTTGTTCGTTTTACAAGAGAAACGTAAACGAGCGCATGTAATGAATTCCATTGACGATGCCAATTAACATTGAAACAACAAACGAGCCTTCGGCGGAATAAATTCAAAATTCCGTTCGCTCTTTCTTCCTCCCTACATTTTTTATCTCCTTTACTCCTGTACTCGGAACAATCCGAAAAACAAAGAACACGGCGCGCACGTGCAGCTATTGCAGATCGAGCCTCAAGCAAGTTTCTCCCACGATGCTTCGTGGTGCATACAAAGCGCTACGGTTGAAAGCAGAACTTCGCCGAACCTTCCCTTAGCTTCTCCCGTCTCCCCTCTTCTTCCCTTTTCTCTCGCTCTACAGCTTAGTTTTCGCTGCTTCCGATGAAAACACACAGGTCTCGCGCTAACTCCGAGAAGCTGATGCATCTTTTTGAAAGAGCTTCGCCTCTTCTCTTTATTTCTCTTGTGTGCCCGCGCGCGGAACTCTATTGTGAATTCGATTTGCGAGCAGGGCGAACGGTGTCGAAAAACGAATATCGAGATCGCAATTGAATATTCACGAGTGCCGAACTGTATCCGTTAATCTGTGACATGCATAATTGAGTAATCCTTATTTCGGAGATTGGGAAGCTTGATTTTGTCGTTTGTCGAAGCTTTGAGAGAATCAGAAAATTTGGAGTTAAAGTTAATTATGCATAATATTATTGATAATAAGTGTCGATATGGAAGTGCAAATTAAATAACGTAATGCGATATACAAAAATCCGCAGTCAATTCATTGGCACGTCGCTTCTTCAAGCTTAATTTACTGATTCTTTTTGACACAACGCGCGCAGTCGTATTCTACCTCGGTAAGAATAAAAGTAGAAATTATGTTTTAAAATTAACTTTTTTGTTAAATAAGGTTAATAGAGCCTGCGGAATATGCTCGAAACTTTCTTGTTATTTACCGGTAAAACAAGCAAGCGCGTTGCTCCGTGACATGCGAGTTTGCGTATCTCTGCTGCATTTTACAGTTTTACTGGGCATTTTCGTTACATTTCGTTGAATTCAAGTCTTTCAAGTCTGTTCAAGTACACGTTCATTAACAGCCAGCCGAAGACTTTGTATCAAGGCATTCTTTTTACCAGTGGCCGGATACAAAATATCCTATAAATTTCATGTTTATTCATAAAGCTGTTCTCAAGAAATGACAATTTTACTCCATTCATCGTGCGACAAAGAAAATCACTTTTAAAAATACCAAAGTTTTCAATGTTAAATAGGGTGACTTCACCAATGTCCGAACAGTCACCAGTTAACTAACATTTTCTTTAAATATATGAAAATATCAAGCTTTCTATGTATTGTTTATCTAAGATGACAATAATTTTCCTTTCCTTGAAAATTTTTATTTCAATTTTATAATGATTCTGTATAAAAGACATTATCTTGTTAACAATAAAATCATAAAATCGCCGCTGTTAAATGTTTATTCACTGGCGATGTATTCATTCACTGGCGAAACGTATTTAGATACTAACATTGCGTATTCATTTACTGGTTTTAAGGAAATATTTACAGATTTTTAATAAATAAAATTTTTACTTTGATTCTTTTTTCAAAATTTTCTCACCAACGTAAAGTTTGAACATTTTAGAATATAAATTTCAAAAGGGTTTTTAATCCATTTTTAAACCACTTAATTAAATAACTAAAGTTAAAATTTCCTTATTCGTCCATTCACTGGTGAAGTCACTCTATCTTCAAAAATAATCGTCTGATGTTGATAAAATTTTGCACACATATTGCTACATTTACCTGTGCGTAGGTCCGGTTTTCTCCAAAAATTTCTTTTTCTATGACAAAGCTTTCTTTAGGAGGAAGAAAAATGTTATGATAAGTTCAATACATTTATAAATAATCTAGATGTAAAACAGAATAATTTAAAAACTTTTACAACAACCACAATTAAAAAACAGCTGGAACAATCGAAGTATTAAAATCAAGAAGAAACGTGAGTTGTATTTACAGGGGGTTAAATTATGGACGCTGTAGGGGAGGTCCAAACAATATTTACCATTTTCGCAGCGTTTGCTCTGGAAATAATTAAACTCATAAATAATGAGATTAAACTGATAACAAAGAAGTAATCGAGATAGATACAAAAAAAAGAAAAAAAATGTGACATTTAGGATACGTATAATTCTAATAGTATTAAAAATATTTTAACTAACTTGTAAAAATTGTCACTTCCAAAATTGGTATGAATTTTAACTAAAGCGGTCAACTAAATTTCTACGATCCCATTAAATATTAAAATCTTAAGAGCAATTAAGTGTACACATCAATCAAAGGTGAACATTAGCAGATACAATTAGCGCACAACTGGAGCAACCCTTCCGATTAATATCGCGCCTGTCCTGAAAACAATTGCTTCTGCCTGTGGGCGACTTCGCGGTCTCTCATCGATGGTCCTCCGACCTCGCCACTCCTTCAATCTTCGCGCTCTGGCCTTTGTTTTCCAGCATTGAGATCAATGAATACTCGACGGGTCAATTCAACAAGAAGGACTGTTTGTTTCACTTGTTTCAATGCAAGAGGTTACAGCACTGTTGTGTTTAAGATTGTTGCGACAAAATGATTTTTTAAATGTGCGTAATTTGTTTGCTCAAGTTGTTTTCCGTTAACACTGAAGAATTATGCATTTTTTAAGTAATGGTTACATTCAAATCAAACAATCTAAGGTAACTTTGCATATTTTTATTATAAAGTTAGAAATAGCACTAAATTTATTAATTTACACTCATGAATGATAAAATTTACATTTATTAAAGAAAAAGCTTATTACAAAAAAAAATCAATAGTTCACATATTTTCACTATTTTTGGACGAATTGTGGGCTTCATAAAAGAACTGTCGCAAGGTCGAAAGTTCTTGTTACATAAAATGCATACAATGATACAGTAACGACTACAGCAATGACCGAAATCTTTATTTCAAGACAAACGGCTTTCTTGCTGCATTATATTACGTAAATTTAGATCGCAAAATATGAACATTTAAGATTTATGAACAGAAGTTTTGGTTATATTGAAACGTTACAACAAAATTTATCCACACAAAATTATATAATATTTACATTATATTTTATTTAACGTCCTCTAAATATTTATTACAGAAACTCTTATAACTATCTACGTACATTGTTTTATTTCCAAAACTAACTGTAGAACATAATTTACTTCGGTTATATTAGCTACATCGTAGTAACCCAATCTCAGCCTAAATGTTACTAACCAATGTCAAAACTTTCAATAACAACCAAAACACTTGCGATCTAAAAATATCTCTTGTTATATGGAATAGAACGAAAAAGTCGAACGTACAAAAGTAATGCAAAAAGAACCATCGGAAATTGAAAAACACTAAACGCCATTTCCCGCTCCAGAAACAAAAAAAAGAACTGCCTCCACGCTCGCAATAGCGCTGAAACGACTATTTGTCTTTGGCGGCGGTGCCGCAGCCCGCTGCCGCTTGTTCCGTCGTGCGACACTCCGTCAACAGCTTGCGGTAAAAGCAATAGCAAAAAGGGGGCTAAGCTGAAAGCAATGCGCTCGGCAATTTGAAATTGTCGAAATCAAAAGGGGAGCGAGAGATGCGGCATCGGGTGTAAAAAGTATTGATAGGATACGTCGTATTGAAGATTATTTGATATTGGTCGCTTCTGTAATTAGCGTAATTAGGCGTTTGATTGTGTATGATGTTATTGTAGTAGTTATTGTATTAAATTTTGATACGTCTGGCGTTAATTCAGTTTTCAAGAAAATGTATATTTTTTCTGGCACCGAAATACTTTCTCTGAATCGAAACTAGTATTATCTTTAATTGACCAACGCATGATATAAAAGACTCACCGTACCTAAATAAGAATAGCGAGGTTTCTTGCCAAGAATATAAATCGACTACTGTCAATAATACTTATGGATGCTCCCGAAGTAGAAAATCCCGGGCATAGTCAGACAGGTACATATCTTTCTCATATACATTACACAGGATTTCTTAAAAATGGTTATTCATAACGCAGATTTCACAAAGAATATCTGCTTCACCGTTACTACCAAATCATTACTACGTTTCCCACATTCTTTAAAAATCTCTATAACCCATCAAGACCGGACCCATGAAAAAGTAATTCCAAAGCCCCATCGCCGATCCTCCTCCTCCTGACCTACAAATTCTCCATTGACCAGAGAAAGAGAGCGGGACAGAGAAGAAGATACCTTTCTCTCCTCCACCGCTCCTTGGCAAACAATCTTCCTCCTCCACAGCTCGGCATCCCTTGCCACCCCCACGACGCGACCTCTCTCAGCTACCGCCCCCGTAAAACCCAAAATTCCCTCCTGAAAATCTCCCCTCCCGTCCCTCATCCTCTCCTCCCCACCGCCCGTGTAAAAAGCAGCAGCAGCAGTGGCACACGAGTTCGCCAGGGGAGCGAGGAAGAAGAAAAAGCAGCAGCAACGGCAGCAGCAGCAGCTCCCCGAGCGTGCGCGTCGTCGTCGTCGGCGGTCGATGCGTTGCGCTCGGCGGCCTGAGGGTGGCGCCACTCTCGGAACCCCTCTCTTTCTTTCTCTCTCTCTTGCACACATAGGGAGTATACACTCGGCACGCGGGAGCGCGAATAAGCTCGCCCAAAAGCTCAGTCGTCGGCCCGCGGCGGGAACCGTCGTCCGACACACACGGTTAGACGTATATAGATTGTTATATACATAGACAGGTACGAGAGCAGCAGGCGTACGGTGCGCGCGAGCGAGAGGCGGCGTGTGATGTGCGCGCACGAGTGAGAGTGAGTGTGAGTAGTGGATAGTATACAGGGGGGATATACGCTCGTGTGCCGCTGCTATACTGCGCTACTTTCTCTCTCTTTCACACACCATATAAACGAGGAACAGAGAAGAAGGTCGTCGTCGGCGGTGGCCAGTCGATCGCGCCATGCGGTGCTACTGAGAGAGGGAGAGAGCGAACACACCTGGCTGGTGTGTGTATGTGACGACTGGTCGCGCAGCGCCCGTTAACGTTTGTGCGTGAAATCGGAGGAGCGCGGATAAGTTTTGTGCCGAGGAGGAGAGTGCGAGTGAGAGATATGATGATGTGAGGCAGTGCAGACATAGTAAGGAGAGTGCGAGCAGGTGTGCTGGAGGTGGCGGAGGTCAGGAGAGCAAAGACAGCAGCATGAAGAGGGGCCACAGGAAAAGGCCGAGGACGACGGGTTGCTGCTGTCCCAGCGACGACGACGGCTTACCCGACGCTTCATAGGGGGTAGAGTAGTAGACAGACATAAATGTACCCATACACACATATATATTCATATACCTGTCACGTATACACACTCACGCACGAGTCGAGCCACTCGTTTCTGCGAAATTGGATCTCTCCTCGCCCTCGCTCACTCGTACTCTGTGCGGGGGAGTGAGAGAGAGAGGGAAGGTTCCGAAGGTGGAGCTCGGAGGAATTTTTGCCATCCTATGCCTGGAAGTTTTGTGGGTAGAGGTCGAGAGCTGAAAGGCTTCGGGATGAGTTGTGGTGGATTCGTGACGATTTTCGGGAATGAACGGGTCTCGCGTATACACGAGATGACCTTATACTACTTGTACTACTACTACTGCTACTGCTGCTACTATTACGTCGCGGTGGTGTCGAGGTTGAGGTGGAAATTTCAAAAGTAATTAGCACGCGCGTAACGGCTACTCTGAGCTGTTTTGTACTGTACAGTGAGGTCCTTAATTTTCGCGGCCGGGCTAAATTAGAATTCGAAAAGTTTGTCGTGCCTTGAGAGAAAGAGGTGGAAATTGTGAGATCTTAGTTTGAAAATGACAAATGGTAGTTTTGATTATTCTTGCGTGTTATTTCGGAAAATAGTTATTCGATGTAAAATGTCATAAGTGTACGTTGATCGAGACTAAAACGTGTTCAATTCGTGCCTTGTAATCGTCGATGTTCTACACTAGGAAATCGTAGTAACGCTTGTAATCCTTTTTTGCATCGTTAAAGTGTTCAGTAAATTTATTGGATAATAGTCTTGATTCCATTTAGGTATTGTACCAATTTGTCACGTTTCAGAGTACTTACATGGATTTCACTTGAAATAAATACGCGAACAGGTTTACTTTTAAATTTACGTTGACGTATGCGTATATTGGCGTAATGATGACCGTTCGATTGAATCTCTAATAAAGGTCACGTTTGTAAATAATTAAGAAAACATACTTGATTGGGCATTGATGCGTAAATAATTACAGCACAAAATTTCCACAGGCAATGGATCTGAAAAATAACTCCAAGTTTTCCATATGAAATTGAAACAATTAGAAGGGAATTGAGACCTGAGTATTATATGACAATGGTATAATTAACCGATGGCCAGTGTATGTTGAATATTGTAATTACAACATTAATTCACATACGGATATAAAAATTAATTATCATGAGATACTCTGCCAAAACAATTTAACGCATAATGATAGGTGAATATTATGGAGCTGAAACGGAAAACTCTTACATAAGTCTTCTTAATAACTTACCTGCATAATGACATTACCAATACTTAAATCAGTCTTCAAGTGTGCAATCCTATTTATGATAATAAGTTCAAGTGAGTTTAGTTAGTTTAATTCTATGCTTATACCATATTACGACTGAATACTTTAAAAAACATGATCAATAAATGCTAAGATAGATCTGTGATTAATCTGATACGTTAAGTTTGATTTTAATTATATTACGAAGTATGAAAATTCATATTGACATCCAATGTACTTCATGAATCGATAAATAATCATAAATCAGAGAAAATTTTTATTTACAATGTTGAACGCGTTATTTATGTTAACGAATCCCTAGACATGATGATGAAATTATACTTTGATTACTTGATTGAAGTGATACTTTATATAAACCTTTTCCAAAAGATCAAATAAACTGTAGTAACATCTAACTCCCCGAAAGGAATATTAATACAAAATTATAGGCGTTTATTAACTGCAACAAAGTATAGAAAAAATATGAATGATTACATTTTAAGAATCCAAAAAGGGAAATGTTCCAAAAGAGGCAAGCAAGCGTCACGAGTTCGGCTCTGTTTTGATATAAATTAAGTTGGACGTGCTGTTTCAGAATTACGAAGAATTTTATCATGGCGAAATGTTGGCAATTTTAATTAAGATTAATTTTTGAAGACCTCATCGCTATTTTTATACATGGGACGTTCGCCAGAAATCAGCCAGCGGGCGCGGACGGCGCATTTTTCGCAGAAAATGCGCTCTGTTCAATTCGCTCATAATTATAGGCTGAGTCTCTCAAAAAGAAATGTCATATATCGATAGATATTTTCATTCATTCATATTCAAATAATGATCTTCATATTAGCAAACCTTGAAGAAATCCTTATCCAAAAGAAAATTTTGAACTTCTCTGTATTTCTTGGAAAAGTACGTCTCCATTTCTTAAAACGCCAAACAATCATTTTACATTTATTTTTTCATAATTCAGATAAAACGCTCCCATTTATGAAAATAGTTACGAAGTTTTCTAAAATTAATCTCAGTTAAAATTGCCAACATTTCGCCATCACGAAATTCTTCGTTATTCTGAAACGGCACGTCCGACTTTCCAACTTAATCCATCCCCGAAACAGAGCCAAACTTGTGACGCTCGCTCGGTGTGCTTCCCTCTAGCAACCGACCACAAAAATACACCCAAAAGGAGGAACTCTGAAAACAGTCGAGACGAAAGTAGCTTGCACCGGTCACCAGAATCGTTTAATTATTAACTCGCGCTTTCTCTCTTCCACTTGCCCCAGCTCGAAAATACACCGATGTATTCTCGGCCACGGGTCAAAGAAGAGCGGGGGTGGACGCGAGGGGTTTATGAGATCCTCGGGAGTATCGATCGACAAATTGCCGCTAATGGCGAGACTGAGAGGAGGGATTTTGGCGCAACGATGCCGGCCGAGAAAAGATTGGATAATGAGTCGTGTGATAGGATGCCGGAGTCTCACTGCTAGGAAGATTTAGCGAGGTTCTCGTACGTGGACAGCATTGATTTTAGCTTTTACCTTTATCAGTGACAATTTAATTAAAGTGAAGTGGGAACGAAAAGAGAAACGTTCAATATAACTTTAATATTGAATTGAAAAAGTTACTTTGTAAAAAGCAAAATTTAATGTATCGAAAAATTGTCGATACTGTACACAAATGAGCTTGATTATAATTACAGTTTTAAAATACTTATTTAATGTGAGTATATCGAAAATATAATTCCAAAGTTACCGCGGCAGTTTTCATTATGTTATAAAATTCGAAATCAGTGATTTATTCCAAGCGCGTGTTAGAAGTCATTTAGACTCCAATCTGGGTGGTAGACATTTTAGATAATTTGGAAACTATACGAATATAGTTTCAACAGTCACGTAAAATATAACTTAAACTAAAAGAGCAACGCATATATACTAGTTCTTTAACAGAACGACCAAATTTCAACAATAGTAAACGTGTAATTCGCTTTTTCGTAAATTTTCCAGGACACGTCTGACCAATTACAGTCATTACTACTAAAAGAATCCGATTAAATCAACCGAACGGTTCAATTGCATTTAAATACGAAAAGATCTCGTTAATTATACACAATCTCGATTCACGATAATCAGCGAGCCCAACAAATCACAGGCACGTCCCACACAAACACGTACCGTCAGCAATCTTATCTACATTATTAAACCTAATCCATCACTGAGTATAGCGCCATTCGCCACGAACGTATGAACCTTCGAGCTTCCACCATTGCGCGTCACGGACTATATATTGAAAGCGAGCGGATCGATGCTCATTCATAAATTTGGGCAGCGGCCCGGAATAGCTTAAAACTCAATCCGCGCGACGAAAAATCGTCATGTCATCCCCTCCATTCCTCTTCGCGAGAGGGAAAAAAAGGGCGAAGGAGGGCCGCGCTTGCCGAATGGGAAAAGGACGCGCGGCCCGGTTGGCTCTAAAAATACGGATAAATCAATGAAATCAATTTATGCTCGCGCGCGTGTGTGTGTGAGCGAGAAGTAGGAAGTATAGGGCAGGCTAGCACCAGTATGTGTACGCGTAAACGTGCGGGTATTATTTTCGTAAATGCAGAGTGAGCAGATTGAGTTGAATGGGCGCGCAGCGAGCGACGGTTGTGCCGATGCGAATAACAACGTTTTTATGGCTATTTCGATTTTTCAATAGCGAAATTAAAAGTCTTCTTTACGTAGGTTTATGTTGGGTTTCTTGCTGAGAATAATCTATTTTACACTATGAGAACAGGAAATAGATTGAGGGGTGTCACATTAAATAAAAAGAAAACATGGTAGGATCTATAAAAAATGTTGCAAATTGGGTAGATACTGACGTAAATAGATACATAATATTTTTAGATCTTTTTTGTCATCCTGGATTTTGTCGTCTAGTTTTTGGAACTAGGGGTATTTCTTTCAAGCTTACGCCTTATTAAAATTGTAGTACGTATAAACAATCAATTAAAAACTTTTTACTACGTTAGTATTATTTTGAAAATACAAATGCCGTTTATGAAAGACAAACCGATAAAACTTCTATTTTTACTCTTTGACTCGCCGCCTTATTAATACAAGTCCCAGTACCTTGTTAGAAACTCGTGCAGTAATTCGACAATCCATCGTTAAAACTGAAACTTCAACATAATTAGAAATTTCACCCGCACCTTTTCTATTTTTGTTCTTCTACATACGCCCAATTATTAACGAGATCCTAAAAAAACTCGAAATATATTCTCTAATTCTTCTTTACAACAAAACTCACCTACATATACCCAACCGAAACAATTACTTTCCTAACCACTACACTCCAGCCGTGTACGCTCGCTCGTCCTGTCGCTCGTGCGGAGCACCGATGCCAATTAGCCGGAAAGAGAGTGCCGAAGTATATACGTCTATACCGCGCCTACAGCCGATTACGCGCTCCAGCCGCGTTAAACTTTACGCGAGCGTCGCTGCGCCTCGACGAATCACGACCCCGACCTACATGTACGATTGATAAGCGAACCGCAGTTTTAATAAGCGCGTCGACGCGTAGGAGGGGAAAGTTTTGCACTCGGTGGGCGGTGAGCGTGGATGATGATTATTTGCGGTGGAATTGCGACGAAGGAGGGGGAAATGGTAACGTGGCTCTGGAATTCAGTGTTTGGTATGTGGACGACGTAAAACGGATGATATGCGATTGGTGTCTTTGTCAGAGGTATTTGTCAGTAATGAGCGGTTTCGGTGGAATTCGTTGTAGGGTCGGTTGTTTGTCTTGAGAGTACTCGCGTGGAAGTTGGCTAACTGGTTTTCGTATAATAGAAATCGCGCGTGTGTGTAGTTAACAAATAATGTAAAATTTGATAATGAATCGGGAGATTGATCACGTCATAGATATACTTTTAGGATTTATAAAACGATTGTTCTACTCTTTCTACAATAACATATATAATTTTCCGCCAATTATTTGAACTATTTATAACGACCGAAATGTCCAAAATCGAATCCATCCGCAAAATTCTCCCGCCCCTATCCCACCTATTTTTGAACTCGCAAAAGTATGCTGAAACTACAACTCTCGTTCCGACGTCGGCGCTTTTAGCCAGGCGCGAGTTTGTTGGCATGTGTGCATGCATGCATGTGCCACCCGGCATGCAGGCTGGCTAACAACTTTGGGAACTAGGAGGGCGGGTATAACTCGGCCGCGGACGCTTATCGCAGGACACCGAGCGCCAGGACGAAGTACTTCTGAAGTGTCGTGGCTGAAAGAAGTCGACGTGCGTTAGTGATAAGTCAAATTTGTGGATATAAGAAGTAACAAAAAAAATTAATTGGACCTATCGAAAAAAAAACGTGAAGAAAAAGTCTGAAAATAGAACGCGGGCTGCAAAACGTACGCGACCGGGCTTAATATACGCCCACTGGTGGTTGGGGATCGAGACTTTCTCGGTGTATAAGAGAACGACTCGAATGATTAATTGACGCGCGTGAGTATCGTCGGTGGTGGTTGTTGTTTTTTTTTCTTCTGCTGTATCATAAGCGTCTGAGAAGTTGGGGCCAATTTATACGGGGGGGATAAGGCCTTCTGATGAGAGTTTTTTGCGCTTATCGGAGCCACGTTACGGCTCGTAATGTGTTATCTGGAAAAGTATTAAAGAAAAATGTGAAATTTGGAAAAGGTTTATATTGGTAATTTATTTAAATTGATTAATATAATTATATGGTTGTAATCAGCGGTATGTCTGTTGATGATTGAATTGTCATTGTCAGTGTATCACATAAAATAAATTTAGTCAATGCAGATTGTAAAAATATCATATTTTTATACGAACGAATAACATTAATCTTTTGGAAAATAAAGTCCACCTGAAAAATGCTTGAGAGGCACGCAACAGTTTACGAAAAGGCATCAATTCCCTTCTAATCCATATACACTTTTATGCGCACCCCTCTCACATAGATTTGTGTCAACATCACCATCTCATATATATCATTCATAGAAACTCGGAATATCTTTCGTACCCAACATCTTGATCTACTCAAACTGCACGAATAATCATATTTATTCGTCGATGACATATACATGATTTTTTAATTAGAAGTAGTAATAGTAAATATACTTGTTCTATAGTTTACGAAAACAAATTAAATTATGACGATATGCACATACTTAATAATTTTCACAATAATACAACAATAGTCCATGAAAATTTGCATGAATAATAGATTTCTTTAGTGAAATGACTTTTTAGCCAAAATAATCAGTTAACATAGTTAAATAAATATGTGCACCATTGTACTACATGAAACTTTTCAGGTATAGAATTAAAAGAAGCCATATATATACTATTGCTGAATCAATACAGCCAAACAAACAAATTACAGTATAGTTTCTGGCTAAAACTTAATCCCCCGATGTCAGCGCCAATAAATGTAATGTCATTTTCGCCGAAAAAATCAATATAAAACACAACGTGTCCCCCTCATGCATCAACCAGCACACGCAAATTACCCCACGACCCCTTTCGGGGAAGTTGAACGAGAGACAGCTTATAACCGGAGTTCGCAATGTATGAAACGCCTATAGATCGCCGGCCTCCTCGACGCGGGACGTCGACGAAGACGACGAAGACGGTGGTACGAGCTGCCGCTGCGGATCAGCCGCGGCGGCGGTAGCAGTAGCGGCACGGCATCAGCTACGACGACGAGGACGAGGTGGTGGCGGGCAACGACGGCGGCTGAACCATCTGAACCGCTGGTGCTTCTGCTGCTGCTGCTGCTCGACGGTAGTGGCGGTGGGAGGAGAAGGGGTGCACCTCCACCAGCTCAGAGACAATGGAAGCGGAAGTCGCTATCGACAAGCAGACGCTGCTGCAGAAGCTGCTCTTCTACACGACCGCGTTCTTCATCCTCCTCGGCACCTTCAGCCTCTTCGCCTTCCTCTTCCTGGTGCCGTTCGTCATCGATCCGGCCTTCACCACCATCTTCATGGATTTCGACACGCGGCCTGCCGAGTGTATCACCATCGACGTCGACTCCAGGAGAGGTGACCAATAACGTGCCACACGCAAGCGACGTTGTTGTTGTTTTTTGTTTGTCGTTTCTCCTTGATGTCGTTGTTCTCTTTTTCTCTCTATGTGTATGCGTGTGTGTGTGTGTGACGTTTTTTCGTTTCTTTCTGTGTTAACTGTTTCCGGAAAAGATGAAGAACTGTGTAAGATAATTTGATTATTTGCAGTGAAAAAGCTTTAGCTTGAGAGAATTTTTAACTTAATTATCAGGGCGGAGCTTGAAGAAGATAATTTTGTAATCTGATATTTTACACAGAGTGGATTCAGTTTTTCTCCACTTTTTTTATTAGATTAGAAAGTTATATAGTTACGGGAAATTAATGCTGAAATTGATACTTGCACAGTTCTCAAGTCTTTTTCATGGATGTTTCAATTCGATATTTTCAATGTTCTTCTTCGTCTCTATTTTTATCAATACTTCTTGTTGTTTCATTACCAAGCACGACCCTTTTTACACTAAGATATGTTTAATACTTTTATTATTACCAATTATTTTCTTACAATCAAGATAATATTATGACAATATTTTAGTATTAACACCTGCAATTTACTAAAATAATTGGTTTTAATAAAAGTGTAACAAAAATAAGTGAAAAATGAACTGTGTACTCTCTTTGTGATGAGGTAGATGTTAAGAGATGAGCCAAATTTTAAAATTGGCAGAGTCTACTTTCTTAAAACTAAATTGACTCGATACCTTTTAGTTCACTTTGTGAAATGATAAAATAAAATAACAAAAGTTTTCCTTCATATTCTGTTTCCGTCTTTCTTGTTTTAATTACTAAGATACCTTCGTAATTCCAAGTTTTATTAATTCCTGAAATCAATAAAATTACATTTATGTAGTTAATATTCAATGTGAAAGGCTGTAGTACACGGAATGAGTTCAATAGATAAGAAACTACGTACCATAGTATATGTTGAGATAAAATCATCATTATTACCTACGTTATAAACGAGAAAATTTTAATGTTTCCGTTGCTATTTTTATCCCACTAATAATTCTGAATATCTAAACAAACTCGTCTATTTTTGTAATTTCGTAGTAATGTGGCATTTTAATGGCGCGATTATTTGATATATTATTAAAGCTTCAAGGTCCGTTTGATTGACAGTAAAATCATCCATTATTATAATGTCCATTTACTTCTTCAGTTACTTCATAAGTATGAGGTTTCATAGTTCAATGAAAGATCAAATTAATAGAATCATAAATATTTGTAAAATATAATTAACTTCACAAAATTTAAACAATAAAGTAGAGACAACTTTTAATTTCTAGAAATAACACTTGATCTAAAGAGCAAACTTAAAAAATCTTCCCGATAAGCTTAAGGTTAAAATATTGAAGAAATTTCAATTTACAGTATTCGTTTCTCATGGTACTAAAATATTTTCAGAAATAAAGATAATTTAAACCGTGCACATCAGCCAAGCTCTCACATCTAAGATTTCGCCCATCCCACGCCCTGTCACCCGACGACACGCGACTGCATCGTCTCGCGTTTCTCTTTTTCCTCCACCCCCTTGGTCTCGTTCTCTTTCTCTTTCTCTCTTATGTACTCACTTTCTTTCCCTTTCTCTCTATGTCGTGTGTGCATGATCTCTGGAAATTCGCGCTTGCGAGGTCTCACCGCTCAAGGTCGATCGTCTCCGCTGATACTCGCGCCAAGACCTTTTGTTTCTGCAGGCCTTTTTTTCTCTCCTCCATTTCTCCTTCCACTTTCGCCCCGGCGTCTGTTATACTTGGCTCGTGTATATATGGGGGAACGTAACGCGCGGCTTCTTTTACCAGGAGCTGGGCTAGGCTGCGCGCGCGGCTCGTTCATTCATTTTTTATCGTCGATTCAGGTGTGTGTGTGTTCCCATTGAGTGACGTCTCTACGTGGGTATGTGTAAGTGTACGTATGTGTTCTCGCGGTTGGATGTGAGTGAGATCTGATTGCGATTGATAGATAGTATCATAGATTTTACGTGGAAAACAGGCGCGTCACTTCAGTTTTGAGTTATTTGATTTTGAATTTGCTGTCGTAGATATTTCCTATCGTGAATTTTATTAATACTTGGATATTTTTTCTTTCTTATGCGATAAAGTATTTCAACATTATTTTTTTAATCGGAAATCGATTAATCGAATGCATTTTTTATAAGCTATTATCGTTATTATAGCCAAGAACTGAAAAAAAAAACGAGAAAAAAAATATTTTATTTACTTTTATACTTTCATTTTGAATCTCTCAACAAGTATCAACACAGTAAAAAATATTGTAAAATATAGACTCTTCAAAATTATCTATTACCAATAACGATAGCTTATCAATAAAAAAAGATATGATCCATAACAATTTGAACTTTAATTAGAAATCTAAGAATCACTAAAACTCAAGTTCCCAATAAAATATTTACAAGCATTCTAAATATTATTTTTTCAATGTAGTTATCGATTATAAAAATATTGCATTAGCAACGTTGTATAAATTAAAAATACTAAAATAAATTACCCTATCTTTAGCTAAAGTTATTTTTGAAATATGATTGAAACCCTCTTAATATTAAATTCAAACTTTTCTAATATTGAACATTTACTGATAACCATAACAATTAGACGTATCTAAAATTAAGACCATTAAATTTTATTATATAAACGTTATCAATTCTTCCAACCTACAGTCAAGACTGTAGCTGTGCGTATATAATTATTTAAAAAAGTAATCGAACTTACGGTAATAAAGCGAACCACGAAATGTTACATTTAACCTTAACTCGATACCAATTAGAACATTGTTTTTGCCTCCCGTTTTGTAAAAATTCCAAACGATATCTAAAACACAAGTATAATTGGCCTCATTAGCTCTTATGGCAAACTAGCACGGACCTATCAGACTAAAATTAGAGAATTCTTGGTCAGACTGTAGTCGGTATTACGATTCTTGCCCCACCAACTAGCAATAATGAAGAGTGTTTGCATACATCGAAACGCCATGTCTGCTATAGAAAGTTCGAGTTCACGCGACTTCACGAAATATTTATGGCGGCCTTACAGTTTTAGCTAGTTAAAGCCAAAGATCGTGCTATCTCAACAACTAGGTGTTTCGTCAATATTTTCCGTGTATATCCCTTCGTGCATTGGGATTCCAATAGACATAAGCTTTGAGTCTCCTTTATAATATGAATAATTGATGAACAGATAAAGATTTTCTTTTGTACTATATCACGCATTTTCGTACTTTATAATTACTTTTCACACTATAGTCATAATGCCATTCTTGGAACTTCTTTAGTCTGCGTTAATTTACAATAACTTGAAAATCTAGCCTATAAATATTTTGCGACACCGCTGTCTTTTCTTACATGTCTATAGTCTTTGTTCGGCTTCGCTTCGTCCAGATCTACACTTGTTCAATCCTAACTCATAAGATAAAAAGCCCAGTTAGGCCCAGTCCAGTGAGTGAATATGAACAAAAATACTCGAACCATTCAAAGATATTCAATTAATAATACTACTACATGTAAAATTATTTTATTGACAAAATCATTTTTAAAGCAACTATGATTAGTAGTACCTATATTTCTTTGCTAAAGTCTTAGGTTAGAGAAGTACTTCTCAAGCATATATTTTGTCAATATTGAATGATCATTTTACAATTATAAAATCAAATTTTTTAATACATACACTAGCACAAACACTCAGTATTGGCCTAGTGAATGCGTTAGTCTATCTATTGATTTAATCGCTATAGGTATACTCATCAATAAATTTCGTATTGATTTATCATTGTTTCTAAAAATTGTACATTCGTGAATGTGTCTAGATAATGTCACATTGAAAACGGCACACGAGATATACGTTTAAGGCTACCCATATACGTGTATACACGTCTTCCTTTTTTTTTTTATTATCTCAACTTCAACTTTCAAATACGACCAAATTTACTGAGAAAGTAACGCTTACAATTTACTTCAAAGTGTTAAAACTAAAGACTTGCCTTGCAATCTATAACAGTTCGTGTACTATACCATCTACCAGGTCCGTTACTACAGATCGCAATCACTTTCTTTTCAGGCGCTCGACCGTCGCAATATCCCGTCCGCTGAATCCAGTGCTCTATCAATGCCATTCGGCACGTAATCTTCGTCGCTTAATTATTGACTACAATTTTATATCCCACCTTTTGCGCAGAAGCGATCGGAATTATCCCGGTATCAATTTGAATGGAACATCGGATTTTGGTGATCGAATTATGAACTCAATGGTCGCGGTATCAGAGCCGATGTATAATCGCGTTTGTTACGTAAATTTATTTAGCTGGACGGAGATAAATTAATGCCTTATTCGTGTAATTTTGCCAAAAGTTTGGAAATGTATGGCATCCCTCGAGTAGAGACCAAACCAATAAAAACAAAGATTAATCTTGATATTGTATTGTTTTACGTCAATATTCAAGATAATAATGGATTCAATATTTATATACGCTTTTCGATACAATATCAAGATTGTGGTGTTGTGTCAAGAATGTAAAGAATCTTGTCTTGTCTTGAAAATAACTTGAGATTTTCTAATCGTAATAATTTATCGAAATA
>UXGD01004017.1:0-18422 GCA_900474315.1 Torymus auratus
GCATTTATTCCCTTCTGTATGAAAAAGGGCACCGAGACAGAGAAACAAGTAGTTTCTTTGTGGGCGGGCGTGCCACAAACACGACCAGCAACATCGTTGTTGGTGCTAAGGAAACGAGTTTTGTTTTGTGAAAAAGAAAAAAAGAAGCTCGTGAGCATTCACGATGTGTAGTCGTTATTACTCGTTGTAATTTTCAAATGACGTATAGTCTTTATTATTCATTGTAATTTACAAATAAAAAAAAAGTTATTATATATTGAAATTCTTTCTGAGTTTTTAATCTGTAACAACTTTATTAAAAAATATGCGCGCTGGGCCTTCGACACCCCGGGCGAGTTAATTATTAAACGTAAATCAACATTCCCACGCGCTCCCCGTGCAGAATTCTCGCGCACAACGAAATGCCCCTTAATTGACAGCGGGCGGGCGACCCGTAAAATAAAGCCCGAGAGAAAAAAAAGGCCAATGAAACGAATCTGCGAGAGAAGCCTACTTAATTCTCGAAGACGTCGCGACTTTTCTCTTTTTCTTCCCCCCCAGCCCTCTGCTCCTCGATTCTCGCGGTAAATTCGAAGGGCGGCGCTCGCGCTCTAAATCTTGATAAACACCACGAGGGATTGTTAACGGGCTCCGTTATTTCGCGAACGAGCGCGCGTGGGGGGCGAAAGAAAGAAAGGAGAGAGAGAGAAAGGAGATAGATAGACGGACGGATGTAGTTAGGAGGGAAGGAAGAGAATGAGAAGCGACGCGAGCGCGCTTGCTCCCGGGAAAAACGCTGGAAAACAGAAAAAGAACGCGCGGCACGGAATGAAAGCACGAGAGAGGGAAGTTGGATCGGCTCCAGAATATCGCGCCCCGGGGGGTCCCGAGGAACAATCGTTATTTGGGAATAACAGCAGATGGTGACGTTGACAATTTTTCCGCGAAGCCCCTTTCGGCCCCCACGCGCGAGCGCTGTTGTCGCCGCGGCGCGATATTCTCGTTCTTCTCTCGCCTCGACGATTGAATGAGCTCTAGAGAGACTCTTGCGAATATCTCTCTATCTAGTATACGCGTGCGTATGTATATAGCTATATACGCGTGGACGAGACTCTCAGCTGTGTGATTTATCGCGTAATTGCGAGCGTGAGCGTAGGTATATTAAACCGTCGACTCTGTCGGTCCATGCCAAGATGCAAGTGGAAGCATTTTAATCCAAGATGTGATCGCCGGACGTATACATTTTTTCGGCAAAGCTGGAAAAGAGAAAATCAATAAGTCGCGGGGAGGTTTAACGTGCAGTTGGTGGTGGCCAAAAATAGAATTTTATTTGCGTCACGACGTTTCATTTGTAGAAAGAGACTCTTTGCCGTCAGTTATAATTATTCCTGTAATGCATATTACATTTTTAATCAACATTTTTTCTGGTTAGTAAATTTACGGCCACGAGTTATTTTAAATATAATTTATTCGTCGTTTGCTAGCTTTTAGTTTTTAGTCTCCAGCTCGTTCATCTATATTTACGTAAATAACATTTAGAATAAAAATTTTTTAATATATTTTAGTATTTAGGTCACGTATGCAAAAAATACTTGAAATGAATTTATTTGAAAGAGTGTATGTTAAATTTTCATTTGGATTACGAATGATGTTGAGCTTCATACAGGTCAGGCAATATCATTTTTAAAGAATTAAATTCTTAACTTTAATTTATTTTTGCCCCACAGTTATAAAAGTATCTTCGACTGGTTAATTAGAGATTACGTCTACTTACAAAATAAATAAAATAGGTCTAAAGTCTCGTTATTTATTATCTTTGTTAATTGCATAATTTTTAGTTATACTAAAACACTAGCGAATCCTAAAATTTTGTTTAATAATTCTAAAGACTTGGTATCAATCAGGCAAGACTTATTACTAAAAAGCTTTGTACTAAAAAACTAGTTGAGAGAGTATTTAACTTCATATCGACCCCACCTATTTGATTACAGTCTTCAACACCTCAACACCATAACTCTGACTAGTTAACTTTGACACCTGGACCCCGATCAATGACAGCTGTCAAGTCATCGCCCCTTCACGAGTAGCACTCGACCGAGATCCTCCCACTTCGCTCACACTGTGACCGAAAAAGAACTAACGGCTTCGTTCGAGAGACTTAGAAGGCCGAATATTTCGCAGAAATCGTCGTCCCCTGCGATACAGTGGGGGAAACAGCCGGGGCCGAATCGGACGCGACAGACGCTCGGGCCGGTAATGCAATAACGTTTCAATTCGAGGACGGATATTGCCCCCGGGGCTGCTGCAGAGCAGCAGGATCCTTCTTCCGCTCGGTCGAGCCGGCCATTCTCTTTCCCTACTCTCTGCCTCCTCCCCTCTCTCGGCAAATTTCCTTCATTAAGCGCGAATAAGACTCCATCAAAGTTCGATTCTCGATCCCGCGACTTGCCAGTCGTTCAATTTTATCTGCAGATCGCGCCCCCTGGATAAAAGTTCCGAGTGCTTATGACTCGCGCATGGAGCAGGAGGATGAACTTCCACTCGGATCGCATAAATTCCAGGCCCGCCTAATGAATCATTCCTCGGGAAGGAAAGTTTGCCACTAGCGATGCGCGAGCGTACGCTGGCGCATTTTTCTCGATAGCGCTCTCCCTCTCTCTCTATCTATCTTTTTCTCTTTCTCAGACTCATTCTTTCTCTCTCGCTGTCTGATTTACACGCGAATGTCGGCGGCGCACTTTGCGGATTTATAGATTCCGATCGTAGCGCATTTTCTACTTAACTCGGCTGTTTGAAGAGTGAATATCAGTTCTTAATAATACCAGGTAGCTCCCGGCTGTAATGAAAGTTATTAATTATCTCGAGAGGGGGTATAAGACGGTAGTAATTAATTCGTACATTTCGATTGTTCTCCGGAGTGCCTCTCGTGGACGTGATGGACAGTAATTATATTCAATGAAATTCCACTTATCCCGTCATTATACTGTGATTAAATTCTGAAATTTTATCGCAACATTATAAATCCACTTCGCACCACTCATGCGAGAATAAAGTATAAAAAGCAATCATTATAGGAATAAATGCTTTGTCATGCATTTTATATTTCACGGTAATCTCGAACGACATATCGCAGCTATACGCACAATATCCTGAAAATCTACTACTTGTATACGCGCACTACCTCCCCAGAAATATTTAATAATGCATAAGAATAATAAAAAAAATATATATACCTATAAACCGCTTTATTGTACATCTGACGCGCGCGCATCAAGTGTCATGCAGATCGGCAATATTGAGAGCGTTTCGCATCATTATCCGCCATATAACGCCGCGCGCCAGCTCTCGCGATAATAAAGCTCGCACCCGGGATCGAACAAAAAGCCGCCCCCGGGTTTTCGCGTCCCCCGTAAAAGTGCAAAAAAAAGACACACAATGGCGCAAAGTTACGATTCGGCTATACTATGCGCGCGTGGGTATTACAGTCCCGATGCTGAATCGCGCGTAGCAGTCCGTAGCCCGCGGAATACATACATTCACGCGCGAAAAGTTTATTCTTCCCGGGCGCGCGGCGCGGAAAAATGTAATCCTTATAAAAAAAAAAAAAAATAGAAAGGAGAGCACTCGCGTATCCGAGCGTGTACACGTATGAAAGGGTTGGCGAAAAAGGCGACGTTCGTTATATACATGCGCGCGTGGAGCTAAGCTCGGGCTGGCTTTAATTAATGCGACATACTTTTCAGCGCGCGAGGCGTTTGGAAAGTGCCGCGCGCGCTGCTGCAGCCACGTATCCTCGCGTAATCCGGCCCCGAGAGCCTTTTTCTCTATATACGAGAGCGTATAGCGCGAAAGGGGAGAGCGCTAGTGAATTGAATATGTATATATATATGTAGGTATGCGTATGTGAAAGAGAGGGAGAGAGAGGAGGCGTGTACGAGCGATAAATTCAGGCTTAGATTCGCGTGAGAGGAGGAGGAGGAGGGAGCTATGGAATTCCGCTCGTAATTGAATTTGGGGTATTCGCGGCTTCTTTTTTATGTGGTATATGACATGGAGAAGTATTGGCTGGGTGATATATTGAACGGGGAGCGCGCATGCGGCGAGACTTTGGAGTTCGTTATCTTCGAGATTTATTCCGAGCGTGGGAATTTGTAATTACTCGGGCGTTTCTGATTTTTCATTATTATGCTCGTTTACAATCGTGTGAAAGGGGACCGATATTTCAGTAGAGTGAATATACTGAGAAATTAATTATTATTTTCATAGCAAACATTTTCTTTGATTTTTTGTATACAACTTTGTACAGCCGGGGAAGTAAACAATCTAATTCATTGCAAAGTTAACTTTATGGATTTATCGACTTTCAACAGACTTGCACGAGTCTATTTTCACAACGTATTTCATTTAACACTTGGAGTTCTTTGTACAAAGTGTTACTTTTTCAAGTTATTAAATTAAAAATTGGGGTCACTAAGTGGTTGAGCCGCGCCGTTGAAATGAGAGTAAAAAAATTCTTGTGAACTGCTAAAAGCTCTAATGAATATAAAACGCGTCTTGTTATTTATTACTACCAACAATAATTCATCTTTCTGTTATTTACTTTGTATGCGACGGATTTTTTTTGCTGTTACTTTGAATAATTCATTCAATTAGCAAATATATATTTCAAATAGAAAAACTTCATTTTAAAAATTGTCATGGTGCTGATACTTTAACCACATACTTTAATCAAGTGAAATAAATAGAAATCAATCGTTAATGAAAAAATTTAAATTCTGCAATGTTACATTTTAAAAATAAAAGTTATAATTTCAATGTAAGTCAATTTGTTACGAAGTGCAAAGTACTTGAATTTTGTTATCATGGTAGAAACGCAATTTCAAGGAAATTCGATTTGAAATTATTTTTTATTTCCAACTCAATTTTGGCCTATTTCCATCTATCACAGTGATGCAATAATGGAATAAAGTTAATAATCATACGATTCAATTGCCATGCTAGACTGACATCTACTGCATCGCGTACTCGCGAGAACATCGAGAATAGAAATATAATTTCTTATCTTTTATTGATCAATGTTATTCCTATTATAAGAAATTTTCACAATTAACAAGATTGTATTTGTATGCGTTTTCAAATTTTTCAGCATTAAAAATATAAATCCTAAATGTCAAAACTCAGAAAATAGATCATAAATTATTATTACAGTTGCAACAAAATAAAGATAAATTATAGTGTTTAGGTGTAAAACATTATTATTGAAAATAGAAGTATAAAGAGGTCGTGTGAAGTATTGAATAAAAAATGTTTGAACATAAAATCTTTTGATGCAACATTTTTCGGAATATTTCAAAATAAAGTGAAAATAATTTTTGAAATACCGTATTTTTTCTATATATATAACTAACTTTGATGATATTTTACTCAACTAATATTGACATTCTCTGTATAACTGTCAAAAGGTTGTAATTCAGAATATCAATATGAAAAAGTATCGATAATCTATACTTTTCAGATAATATTTGTACAAATCCTTTTCCGAACACGGCTCTATTGAAAACCAATACCAAAAAAATGTTTGATAATATCGTATACATAATGAACGAAAGCAATCAATCAAATTCATTCAAAACCATTATTATAAAACTCGCAGACACAATAATCCGTATACGAATTTACACGAAAAAATTTTATAAAACCGCTGGAAGCGCGATAAGACTGAAAAAAAAAACAGCGTACATCCTCGCTCCGCACAGAATGCGAATACAAGATTATGGTGGTGGCGGCGCGACGACACAAAAAAGGGGGGACGAACAGCTCCTCCCGACATGAAAAAAGAAGAAGCGAACGAGCGCGTACGCGCGAGACTTCGAATAAGAAAAATATAGTTGGAAGGGCATTGTACGATGAACCTCGTCGGGAAATAAAAGAAGAAACGTAGCCCTTTGCGCGTTCAGCCTCTCCCGCGCGAGTCGAATAAATAGATATTCGATCGAATAAGTCGCGGCGCGTGTTAAGGGCGCTAAAGTCAGCTCTTTCCCACTATATTCCTGCGTGTGTCTATATACATATACCTTTGTGTCGTGCGACGCTTAGAAATTGATTTTTTATGACGAGCGCGACACACAGGGCCGCGTGAATAACCGCCGATGGACTTTGGCGCGCTACACTCTTTCTTTTTTGTTCTATACGGTCGAGGAAAAAAAGCGGTGGCGGCAGGTGGGATTAGACCCGCGCGCTGCTCGTTTTTTTTTCGCACCGCGCGTGAAGTTCCAATCAGGGAACCGACGCGTCCACCTCTCTTCCTCCCTCGCGCACGTGCTAATGGATTTTTACGCGCCGGATCGCGAATAGAGGTGAACGGATTGCGGAAGTCTCGCGCAGCCGCTCCGATGATAAGAGCTGAATAATTTAGGAAGGTTTCGTGCTGTAAGTCAACGCAACGAGGGAGAGGGAGAGACACAGAGTGGAAGTTCGTTATTGTCGCATGCGGTTGGGTCTCGCGAACGTAATGGCTTCCGCGGCGGCATTTACGCGCGCGGTTGCGTGCGAACAAACCGGCGAAATTTCAGATCCGCGAGGCTGCCGCACGTATAGTGCTCCTGTGGATTGGATTTTAATTATTTGCAAATTCGGATTGGAGGATGAATATTGATGAGAGGGTGAGGGATTTAATGGCACATTTTAAAATGTGGAATTTACGATTGTAATTAGGGAAACTCGCGTGGTTTTGAGTGGCGCGGGGTGCATCGATATTTCATTCGCGTCCCTGCGATGGAAATTCTTTGTTCTCGCGCAGGGATTTTTATGTATGTGATACAGCGGTAGCTGCACGTTACGAGAAGTAAATTTTTTCTGGTCGTAACGAGATTAGTGTACATGTGCCAGGCAGAGGATATAAAAACGCGCTAAAATGAAACTTGAAAAACATCTCTGCCGCGGCTGGAAAAACAAATATTTCCGTGTAGAAGCGACGCAAATAGAAAGCTTTTTTAGTTATATTTTTCATCTCGTGGAATTTTTTAAGAATATTTCATGTATATAAATGACGTAAAAAATGAATATATTCTGAGTGTAAGAAAATTTGATGAAATAAAATGTTAAATAAATAGAATAAAGGATTTAATTCCTTATTTCTTGAAAAGGGATGACCCAAAAATTAGAGCATCCTTTTTGGTAATTTGATGGTTGAATTACGTTCACGCCACTTTATTATATTATATTTAGCAACGAAAAACGCCAGAGGTGGTAGTTACTTTTACCTCTGCTGACGTTAATAAATTAAATTAATAATGTAACTTTTCCAGACAATAAAAGATCAGTGAATTACATTAGCCACTTATTCCATTTTCATCCAGATTCGAGAAGGTAGAAACCTTTTCAACTAATATTACAGCAGCTAAATGTAACGTCTGACCGAACAGACTATTATCTACTGAAGTAACCATTCATACCTAGTCTATATCTAATCCTACATCGTTAAAAACCCGTCACTCCCTTTTATCATTTTCTCCGACCCATTTCGATCCTTCCAGAAAGAAAAAATCGTTAAACGACTCGCAACGTCATCCCAACGTCAGCTCGTAAATTCCTACCTTTCCAAGCACAAAAACAGAAATCCAGATTCCCGAAGCGTACCGTAAAATGGCGCGAGCGCAGCGCACATTTCGGCCTTCACGGCCGAGCAAAGATCAGAGACGTTAAATCGCCTCCCACCCCCTAAATCGCCGATCGAGGAGGCCGTCAAAACACGGACCATCGCGTGATTTACGCGCTCGTCCCGGCGCGCGTTATGCGTCGATTCGCATGCTGCAAATGGCGCGCGAGAAGCTGTGTGCTCGCGTACAGTACCCCAGAGAGAGGGAGAGAGAGAGATGAACGGTTCGCGATCCCTGCGCTTAATGTACGTCCGTACGGCTGTCGAGCGGATCATAAATTTCCGCGCGCAAAGAGCACGCGAGCTCCCGCCTGTTGTCCGACATATTCGCCTAACGCCAGCGGCAGCAGCAGACCGACAAATAAAATCGTCGTCCGGTAATAATTATCGCGCGTTCGCGGTCGTGGCCGAGTGCGGATTTACGAGCGTTGAAGGGAGAGAGATTATCGAAGTGAGAGGTCCGAGGGTGAGCGAGGGAAGGGGACATTATACTGAACGTTTCCAATACCCTATACGTGTTTGCGAGAATCTAGATTTTTCGCTTCTTTTTTTATGAATATTTAAAGCGAGTTCAATAAAGAGTTTTTATTTTATGAATTTATGCCAATATAACATAAAATGTCTGTATTGATATACGCTGTTATAAATATTTGATAGATGTCTGGTTATCATAGCTAAAACTTTTATTTTAAAATAGAAATTTCAATGAAAACACTTTTTCTCGTATTTTTGCAATATTAATAAAAAAATTTCATCAAAATATTTCCTTTTCAATAGCTCAAAAATATTGTACGATTGGTAAACTTTTTTTCGTTTTTTACGTAGTATGGTATTTCTCAGTTACACAAAATTACTCTCATAAATAAAATCGGCAAAGATAATTTTTTTTAATTGAATTCTCGTTTCATTAGCTGACAAGCTGACATCCAAGTGTTTAATAAGCTTCGACTATACATACCTATTTGTACTTTTCAAATTAACCGTATAACAGCGTGTCATTAATCGTAATCAGGTCATCGGCCACCCGTGCCAATTTAACGCCCGCCGAGGCTGACATCCTTCAACCCCCATTGAATTGAAGCGGCGTCGCACAAACAACCCAAAGGTCATACGGCGATTTTATAATTAAAATCTTTCGCTCTTTATGAAAGAAAAATACCGTCAACGAGAGGAAACGTAAATAAATAGCGCACACGATGGCTGGGTAGGAAGATTTTCTATTCATTGAAAGGCAATTCAATACATTTTTCTTTTTCTCTCTCTCTCTTTCATCACCTATCCCCTTTTTTCGAGCGCGCGTCGACCGACATTCCTCAGTCTTGTCGGGGGAAACGCAATTAAATGCCCTTTCGATTACTTTACTTCCCTTTTCATTTTCCTCTCGCCGCACTTCTTTCGCCTTTTTTCCTCTCGTTCTCGCGTTGGCGCCTGCACGTACTTCTTGGCGATAGAGCGCGCAGGCAAATGAGATTCGTGCTCGAAGCAAAGCCAGGGACGGAGAGGAGGGTAGAGCGCAAAACGCAATTTAATTACGGCGTCTGAAAGACAACCAATTAAAAACGTGTCCCGTATGTTTTCATTCCGGAGGGCGTCGACGTACGCCCGCCGCGGGCCCATAAAGCCTTCGACGCTCCTCTTCGAAGGCAAGCGAGAGGGAAAAAAAGAGCCGAGCCCTGGGCGCCGAATTATCGAGAATTATGGCCCAAGGAGATTAACTTCGTATAATTGTATTTGCCTTTATCCACTTTGGCACTGGTAGCTCCTCGCGAGAGACTGTGCCTTGTGCGCTTTCGCTATACGATATTGCTTTCCACTCCGTTGAGGTTTTATGAAAATCAGTATATAAATCAATTACAAAATGATTGCTTTCTGCAAGCGATCGCTGATATTTTTTTTGTCCTCGTCGTTGAAATATTAGTTTCCTTGGATTATAGACGTTCTAGGTAGTAAATAATGAGAAATTTGCTAGGTTCAATTTTAGTCCTATACTTATGAAAATTTTTTTTTAAATCATGAAATAATATTTTATTAAAATTAAACTTCGAAATGGTGAGAAACATTTTACGCCTCAAAATATTTAATAAATAGAAAGTAAAATGTTTGTGATAAAGAGTAATATGAAAAAATTCTTTATGATAAAAAATAGTTTGTATATGTCAGATTATTGATAAAAATGTATAAAAATAAAATCTAAATGCGATATACTTCAAAAATAAATTACGTATAAATAATAATTGTTATTTCTTTAACCAACCATTTACTACCACTTTATATGAAAATTACCATATTTTGTAATTCCAATCGCAATAACTTAATAGCCGGCTCGTAACAATCCAAGTCTATAACGCTAACGATAATCGCCCAAGCGATAACTCCTCCGTGCCATTATAATCGGAGAATCGCTCGCGCATGAAATCGTCATAATCCAAAAGTGCCCCCCTCAATCCGCTACATAAATATTTGACGTCCCTTCTCTCTCTCTCTTCCTCCCGAGAAATTGTGCGCGCGAGCGCTTTATATGTATCGATCAATTCCCATCCGCGCGCTCGCCGACTTAGCTCTCTCCTCCCGAGTCGAGCGGAAACAATCGAATTTGCACACTCCCCGCGCGTGCCCATAAAAGGTCGAAAAAGGCGGACTCCAGAGAAATAAATGGGAATCGCGTGTATGTGTGTGTACAAAGGTATGCGAGTGCGGCTGAACGACTCTCTGGCCGATATATAAAATAGGAACGAGCAAATAAGCGGGCCGGTCGTCGCGATAAAGCTTCTCGCGGCGCGCGGAATTTGCATTGTTTATATATATATACGAGAGCCGAGTTCGGCCTGATTTTCCGGCCTGTGCTGTATACAGTAGTGCAGAGGGGGTTGAAAGCCCGTGGAACCTGACCAGCCTCACTATACTGTCGCTCCTTCTCTCTCCCGGCACGGCGTGGGCTCGGCAAATTTTTCACGAGAAATCCCGACTGATTTATACGGCGCACGCCGTGCACTCGCGCATCCCTTTATACCCACCCCGTCTCCTTTCCTCCTCTCTCACCCTCTCTCTCGCCACCCCTCTCCCTCTATATACACAGCGCTAGCTTCCACGGCACCTTTCGCCCGCCGGCTATGCGGCCGATGGAATTTCATTTTGGCGAAACGCGACCGCGAAAACACTCCTGAACGCGACCTCGTCGTTTCTTATACGCTCAGAGAGAGAGAGAGTAGAGTTCGAGATTTCATTCGATGTCTTATCTCCCTTTCTACTTCTCCCGTGTTGTTTAATAAAGGCTGGGGCTGTGCGTTTGGCTTTTAAATTTGGTAGAAACGAGAGGGAAGAGAGAAAGAGAGAGCAAGAGGAAGAGCTTATAGCTGGGGAGTAAGTTTACGCGGCCGCTGGAGGCGAAGTTTCGTTCGCGGGTTAATTAAGGCAAAACGTGTGCGATTGTCGGCTACGCGAGCATTGTGTTTAGCTCGAGGTGAACGGTAAATGTTGGGTATAGAACTTTGGGTGGAGTCAAAGTATATCATGTAAAATATTTTTTATGTACATATTTTTCAATGATGTTATAGTTTATTAGTTACCTTAATAATAACACTATTCTCCGCATCATTGTAATCATATTACATAAATACTAATTACTATAAAATAATATAAATATTATATGTAAAGAAACTCTTTATCTTTGTAAAATAAAAGATTTCCGTAATTTAAGTTATAAAAAAAGTATACGCAGATAATAAAATATCGCCATTATACGGAATAAAAATATTGGTTGCCCATTCAAAAACTACTGCCCCCCCCCTTCGCGCTATCGCGCGTCAACTCTCTGCTGTCTATATATTTTTTTCTATTCCTTATAGAAGTATCAGAAAAAAATATATATATTTATATAGACAGCAGAGAGTCGAATGACGGCTTGTCGAACCGGCCGCTGAGTTGTCACCTTCTTCAAGCGGGTGCTGAGTTGTCCCCTTATCTGACCGGCCGCTGAGTTGGCACCATCTTATTGGGGAACAACGAGTTGTGCAGTTTTGCAGACTTTTTTAATAATCTACTCTCTTACTGCCACCCGTCTGTGTAAGTCGCGTCTGCAGGCTATTTGACTAATTCCTCTTCTATAAGCGCCTCATGTCCCCGATAATTTGGCTTAAGCCTTTTTTTAAAAGTATTGTACTATTGTACTATTGGTATCCTACTATTTTACTTCAGCGTGCTTTCTCCATCTACGTGAACCTCGCCTCCCTCTACTGTTTGAATTTAAGACTTTTTTAAATAATTGACTCGTTTATTATCACACGTCTACGTAACTCAATATGATCAAGAATTTCAAGACAAGTCGATAATACTTTTAATATTGGCTGACAAGACCAAGACAAGAGAAAAATTTTCAAAAATTTACAAGAGCGAGACAAGAATAATTACAGAAATATTGTATTGTCTTGCTCTTGTGCAGCCCTAGACTCCGTAGGTGAACGATGGATATATCTTAGGACTCGGCCTGAACACTCCGGAGGTCGACCGGAGGATAAGGCCTGACGCCGGAGCGGATTCGTGAGCGAGCAGCGAGAGAGGAGTGCACTCCTCTCCTGGTAAATCTCTTTGTAACTTTGCGCGTAACGGTTCTCTTGTATTTTCGGTTCGAAGCGGCGAGCGGCCGGTGTTGCGTTCACCGGCCCAGTGAAAATAATCGCATTGATCCGCCCGCGCCGAGCAGCGGATCCCGTCTTCTTGTATGCGCTTAACGCGACGTGTTTTTATCCTTCTTCCAGATACCGGTGCCTCCGTGGAATCGACGTTCCGAGAGACGATCATTCTGAGCGACCGTGGCCGCGATTATAAGCTAGCGCGAGTATTAACTCTCTCCGGCACAAGGAAAAATCGAGTTCAACTGCGGACTCGACATTTGTAACCATGGGATCCAGAAAACATCAACTCCGAGTGCCCGTCGTAGAAGCAGCACCCTACGACACCGTGTTCTAGGGTTCGAATCGAGTAATTAAGTAAATCATTCTCCCAGGTCCCTCGTTACGTTAATTATTTGTATTGAAAATAAAATCTGACTGAGGAAATACGATTTTTTAATACTAAAGACTGTTGTGACCGACAAATGACAGTGTACATTCGTGAGAATCAGGCATATCCTTAACTATTAATATACGGATTTTGGTTTTAGTAGACGCCTATATTTGTCGTACCCTATATATATTTATATTATCTGTCAATATATGTATCATTGATCGAAAATCAAATACACTATATTAAGTTGAGATATATGTTTACGAAAACGATATTTTTCTCTCAGTGCAGACATACATATATACATCATGGAGAATACTTAAAATCGACTCATTTTAGGTGAAATCCCGTTTTTATATACAATGAATTATTAAGTTTTGAGGTGATACAATTTTTGTACTAGTGAAAATGTAAGACACTCTCGAGAAGTGGTCGTGTGCCTAAAAATTCTGAAAAATGTAAAGCACATAATGAATATTTGTTTTTCAAGTAAGTCAAAGAAATAAAAGTATAAAAACTATTCACTGTTTTTACGAGTCATAAAATAAGCAGAAGTTTTAGAGTTTTATAGAAAGAACAGGTCGACATAAAACCTATCTTAAATAAATCCTTCGAAACACGAGTTTTCCGTATAACCGAGGGACAGCGCCACATATATTATACGGATATACTTTTTCCGACATTAACTGCGACATAAACTTCTAAATCTTAATCAACCAAGCCATGCACACGATATAAAAAACAATTACTCCGCTGCTGCTCCATCAAACCAATGTATAACGCAAGTTGCAACAATGTACACTCGTTTCCATGTAACTGCAATGTGCAGCCGATCGATCAGCCCTTAATATTAGCCAGACTACAGCCTTATAAATAACGCAACTCCGACCTGAAATCACGCCGCGCGGATCAAAGTTGAAATATCACACCTCCGTATTATCGACAGTTGCTCGCTTCTCTCGCAAAGATACACACCTACACTCACACGCGTATGTATACACGATGCATGCACGAATTCTAAAAATACCGCTCGTTACACGCCTGCGAGATGCGCGAATATCGATTTTTGCCGGAACGCGCGGATGAATAATGCAGCCCTTAGTCGCTCGTCCTCCTCCTCCTCCTCCTCGTCGCCCTTAGGACAGGCTCTGCATTCTCCGCGCCGCGCGTATCGAGGAATTAGACGCGCGCGCGCGATTGCGATTCCGAAAATTCATAACCTCCGGCCCGATTATACATTCGCCGCGGCGTTGAGAAAGTCGATCCTCTCCGTCGTTTAATACTCCCGCGCATTTTCAATAAAAATCAGCCGGGCGCGTGCAAAGGGGAAAAAGAAGCATTTCATTGGAATTCCCGTATAGGACTACAACTGTAGAGAGTCTATAGTGGGAGGCCAAGGCGAGAGTCCATTGCTCCTCGTAGATATCTCGCAGAGAAAGAGGAATGAAAGTATACCTTCTCTCTCTTTTTCTCTCTTTCTCCGCACCCGGTCGTATAGTAGTCTCAGCACACAAGCCCCAAAAACCGTCGACGACGCGCTCGCGCACATCCTCCGATGACTGATGCATTTTACGAGCGTCTCCTCTGTCTTTCCGCGAAGCCCATACATATATAGGTATATACGTATAGGATATGTGAGATATATAGATACACGTGCGCTCGAGCGGGGTTTCCCGATGAGAACCGCTGCTATGACGTAGTGCGCCGGGCGCGATTGGTCGACACGGGGCGCGCACTCGCACGCACGTCACGTGACGGCCACCCCCTTGTATGTATGTATGCGCGCGCGGCCGACTGTTCTGTTCTACCACCACCGCGAGGGGGCGAGAAAGAAAGGGAGCGAGCTATTATCAGTCCGAAAGAACGCGGCTATTAGAGCGAGGCGGAGAACGGGAGAAACCCAAAGAGAGAGAGAGAGAGAAGGAGGAATAGGTAGTATGTGCGAGAAGGATAGATGCGAAGGCGAAAGAAGAAGAAGAAGAGAGAACGAATGCGTTGTATGCAGGAGATGCGTGTAAAAAAATGAACAGGCAAAATCTGAGGGTGCGAGAGAGAGAGAGACATATTGATAATGGATGTCAGGGGACGAGTATAATTACTTTTGTAATTTGATTAAGGCTCTCGCGCGGAGAGATGGAAAAATGCTAGTTTTTAGCCTATGCACGTATTACGAAAATTAGAGAGGCGCGGGTTTTAAAATGAAAATGGACGAGGAGGCAGAGATTGTAAACGCAATATTGTAATGAGAAAAGTTTCCGAGAAGTGGGGAAAGAGACACAGCGAACTGGCATGACGGCAATCAGAAAGGGGAAAAAATATCATTTCAGCCCATACACCTCGCGAGCAGTAGAAAAAGGACGAACACGACTGCAGAGACTGAGCGTCAAAGAGAAAAGCGCAACGCACTTAGCCTCGTATAGACATTAGAAAAGGGTATGCGCGAGTGTTTAAATAAAAACACTATAGGCGCAGGCGCGCGAGAAAGAGGAACGGCGGAACTGCGGAGCGAGGGGAAAAAAAGCTTCGAGAAGAGCGACACGACGAATAACTTGCACTACTCTGGCAGGTGCAAAGCGGAGCGAGGGAGGAAAAGCAAGAGCGACGGTGGAGAAAATGGCAAAGGACGAGAAGATGAGAAGAAGAAAAAAATATATATGGAGAATGCCAATAACAGTGAGGCAACAGGGATAGACCTAACGAAAGACAGAGACAAAACTAGAGTGAGAGAAAGGTGTTATGCGCGCCACGAGAGAACTGAGAGAGAGAGGCAACCCCCGACAAGGACAGCTCGACTATTCCAGCACCGAATAAGACGAAGACAGAGCATCAAGCTCGCGGAAAAAGAAGCAAGTGCAGGAGCGAGACGAGAACACACGGGGAGAACTACTGAGAGCGAGAGAGAGAGCAGAGCATAGCGCCTTATACCTGGGGTGGGGAGCCCGTGTTCGAGAGGGTAGGGGGATGGCAAGCGGAGGGGGTGAGCGAATGCGCGTGGGGGGTAGGTAGAGGGGGCGTCGTCGTGTGCGCGCTCTCTCTCTCTCTTTCTCTCTTGCAGCATACGACGTCTCTCTCGCTCTAGCGGGCGAACGCGGTTTTATTGCGGAGAGCCGCGGGCGCGAGCTAGTGCGCGCTCTACGCCGCTGCTGGCAGTACGTGTATACGTGTCGCGTGTGTCTCCGTATACGCAATTTTCGCGTGCAATCGCAAAGAGATCGCCGCTCGCTCGTTCTCGCACGCACGCTGGGCTCTGCTATATACATCGCTGTGTTCTCTCCCTCGCCTAACGTGTACAACACTCTGTGTCTATGTGTATGTGGGGGGATCGATAATCGTGTTCGAGAGAGTTAGTATAAAGAAAGAGCGCACGTGCGCGCATTTTGTTTTAGCGACAACGTATCACGTTGGTCGAGGTAAAAAAATAAAAGAAATAGTGCGGAGGGAAGACTGCGATTGTTGCGTGCACTGTGGGTGTGTTGGAGGAAATATCGTGAGGAGGAGGATAATAAGTTTTTTCCCCGGTGGTGACGTGAGCACGCGCGTGATCATGTCACGTGGACTCGAGTAGTGAGACTTGGCGCTTGCGGTGCTGGGTTGTTCCGTCTCTCTTACTGTTCTTCCCGTAATCTCTCGTTCCTCTCTCTCTCTCTTGCCTTGAGAGAGGAAAAGATAAAAGAGGAAAGCAGTACTCCGAAAATGAGTTAAAAGACGGGTAGAACATTCTTGTGCTAAGGCAAAAAGGTCCGAAGGAAGAGAAGGCGAATCTAGCGGCGTCTGCCGTGCGCGCGTGTGTGTGCGCACGAGGGTGGGCGGCCGACGAGGAACTTTTTGAGACTGCGTATATATACACGACAGCCCGCGCAAGTGTGCAACCGCGTGGGTGTGTGTGTGTCGCTGTAGATACACGAGTATAAAAGGCGAGAAAAGACTGCTGCTGGTGCTGCTGCTGCTGCTCAGATCGCACGATGGTCCTCCACGGGGTCAACCGTAAGTTCTATGCATCTCCTTCTTCTTATTCTTGTTGTTCTTGGGCTGCATACGCGCAGGGAAGAGAGGGTTGCTCTTCTTAATTGCAATGCCGAGACACTACGCAGTAGCACGATTGCATGTTTTCACGGAGCGGGTCTTAATTAAGCGGAGCGCGCGCGTGAAAGCGAGGAAAATGTGGGTCAGGGTTTCCTTTGAGGCGAATTTTTAAATTAATCGCCGCCGGGCCTTGATTTGTCTCGGCGGAGGGGATGCTCAGTCTCTTTTTTTGTGCACTTTTTCAACGGGAAATTGTGGAGGTTTTGGAGAATAATCGCGCAGGCTGTATAGGCGCGGAGGTGAGCGTAGGCTGAGCGCGTAGCCTGTTTATAGATTATCGGAAGGTTTTATTTACTCTTTACGCTGGTCGATATTTAGTTATAAGTGACTCACTTGTAATTTTATCGACGCGCCGCGGAGTCTTTGCAAAGTTTTGTTCGGGCTCTGTAGGAAAGGATACGAGTTTACCGTTGTTAAGATTGGTCGGGGAAACTATTATATATCCACGCAGAATTTGCGGAGATTCGCGAAGTAGGAATGACTAATTATATTTTGATAAGAATGATTTTTTCTATCGCCTGATTTTGAAAACAATATTGTTATAGCTGTATAATTAATATTTAATAGGGGTTTAAAGTTTATGTAACAGAGACGTCGTTCAACGTTTCTCAAATATCTGTAATAAGAGTGTCAAGTATTTTCTGTCGTTACTCGATATTCAGTAAATCAATAGCTTCTATGCAATAATGAATTACGTAGAATCTTGAAATATAACATGCTGTATTTGATGAAAATTGATGATTTTGATTGTAATGTTCCAATATATGTCATTCTCTGACTAAAATCAATACAAAGTCCTCTGTTTTGTAAAGCAGAAGTTATATAGTTGTGGATTTAGAAATATTAATAATTATAAAATATTCGATAACTTTGGAGTCATAGTATTATTGTTGTAAACTAAAACAAAAACTCAGGTTTGAATTAATTGGTACACTCTAAAGTCAAAGTGTGAAATCTGGAAGTAAAAGAATTAAAATGCTCATTTCACATTTTATAAAGATTAATTTCAATAGTTAACAGTTTTTGACAAAAGTAGGGCTGCACGATATAGCAATATTAATCTTGATATTGTATTATCTTGCCTCAAAATTCAAGACAATAATCGATATAATATTTACATACAGTGTTGTGGTGTCAAGAATCTTGTCTTGAAAATAACTCAACATTTTCTAATTGTAATATATTCGAGTGATAAAACATGGCAAGGTGGTCGGTGATACGTTCCTATATCCCCTCGAGCCGACTTACTTAGGTACGTGAGGTCACAGGGAAGGGGTGCACCGCCTGGCGGCGGCCGGCAAACTAGACCTTGCCCGGCGGCACATGTATGGCGAGAAAAATCAAATTTCGAATTTGGCATTCATTTATACTTTTGTCAAAATTTTATTGTTTTTGTATTAATCCTAGTATATTTCTATGCTTAATTTCGTTAAGTTACATTATTCTTAAAATTTAGTGAATTTGAAACTTAAAAGTTTTAAGACATTTTTAATAGAGGATTATTTAAAGTGGACTGACAAGGACAGTAATATAGCAAGCGACACTATTTTCCGGGAAATGGCTATTTGAAGAAAAATTTCCATGTTATTTGTATATCTATATATGGTGGCATTGTACAAGTCGTATTGTTTGAAATATCGTTTTGGCACCTTTTATCTTACACCAACATTTTTTATTATTTTTAAAATAGTATACATACATA
>UXGD01004018.1:0-18411 GCA_900474315.1 Torymus auratus
GATATCACAAAACCCCCCCCCCCCCTCCTCCCGCTTCTTATGCTGTTGGATTTATTTTGTAATTTCAATTTTGTGAAAAAACTAGCAGTTTGAGTGACTTAATTTTGTTAACAAAATATTTATAATCCTAAGCGCTAGCAACTAGGGGTCTCAGCCCCAGATTTCAACGAAAAATCAATGTATAAAAAGTTACTAGCAGAAACTTTGAACTACCACAATTTCGAGATAAGCTTTATCCGCGTTGGTACTTCCGATAAATCAGGATAATTATGAATCAAATTAACTTCATCTTGGATACAAAGATACATGATAAGGGGCCCCCGGGGGGTGGAGGTCATTTTTAATTTTTCCTGGCATTCTTTATTTTATAAGTACTTAGCAAAGAAATAAAACACGCGTTTTTAGTCCGGAAAACTAAGTTATGAATAATTTATAATTTAAGGTTTCTATATAAGTACACTTAAGTTAATGAAAAATACTTGGATGAAGTAAGTCGCGCGGGGGGGGGGGGGGGGCTGAATTGTTGCTCAGGTAGAGAGCACTATTAACCAACTCTACCAAGTCAATTTGTACGGAGAAAAAAAGCAATAACGCCAACAGGTACTTACCGACAGGTATGGGCGCTGCGAGCTTGGCCTTCACATCCTTCAGCCTGTTCGGACTGGTCAGTATAGACGAGTAGGGCACGTGATGCCTCACATTCGGCTGCTGCTGCGGTTGCGGCTGTGGCTGCGGTAGCAGTTGCTGAGGTGACAGTAGCTGCTCCTGCTGCTCGGGTGTAGATTCCAGCGCAGCGGTGATGGCGCTGGGTATGCTCAGAATAGGCGTCACCGGTGGTACCATCGCTGAGGTAGGATCAAATGGAAGCGTCAGTGTTTCCGGTTGCGCCGCCAACGCCGCCGCCGCCTGCTGAAACTGCTGCTGCAGTTGCTTCTTCGATGGTTTCTTCTTGTAGATACGTTTTGATGTTCCCTGAATCCGGTTTAGGGGGTTAGTGACCGGGGCTGGGCGCAAAGCAAGAGCGCGGGAGCGGATGGAAATATTTTTGAAAGAAATGGCGAGATGACTGATTATGGTCGATCGAGTTATGAATGATAATATGATGAGGGTCGTTTGGTCGGTGGTACCCACTCGGTGTTACCTATTGTTGTACCAGTGGAATTCGGGTAACTCCTCGGATTTAGTTGAAAAAGGTTTGAAGATTTTGTTTAATATAGGTTTATAAAAGAAGTAATATTTTCCGTAAGTAGCAAAGTTTAGATTAATTAATTATCGTAGGTTGTAATTTTACGAGGGTGAAAATTCTACTAGACATAAAATGCTGATTTTGTTTTTCATTTTGGCGTTTTGCAGTAGCGAAATTTAATGTAACTGGCATTTTACGTCCACTGCATCAAAATAGCATTCGTTATTAAGGCGTAAAATTGAACAGAATTGGACAGAGCACGTATAGAAGACGTAAGAGGATGCCGTACTTCTACTTTACCACTAACGCATCTGTCTTTCTCACAATGTTTTTTAATTTTCTAACTAATATATCGACTTTCTGAAATGTTTTTTAATTAAAAAGTGTGTATGGGATACAATCTTTTAATTTAAAATCACATAAGTTAAAACACGGGAAACAATTAAATAAAAATTTTTAAAATACTCATTTTGCCAGAGCGAAAGAATATTTTTGATATAGATTGATTGTACAATGGTTTTTTGTATTTTCTTACAAAAATATTTCCACTGTAAGAAGCACAAAGATATACCTATTCACAACATCTCAAGTAACTAAACTTTTATTGGCAAAGTGCTATTAATTTGCAAAGGAGATTGTTTTGAGAGATCACATCAAAACTAAAATCATAAATTTCATAATAGACAGTTGATAAGTGAACTCATTTTTATTGTAATTTTTAAACATTTTTTTAAGAATTCTGAAATAGAGATAAGATAAGATAAGATATTTTTGCATAAAATTGAAAGTATACAAAATTAATTTACTCAATATTTCTAGAAATATATTTTCTGAAAATTATCTCTCAAAGAACATCTCCTGCGCCACGAATAACACCACCTTTTCCCTATATCATGCATATAGAACAGAGAGTATTGTAGAGGGGGCCTACCAATCGCTTCTTGACGACCCTCTCGGTCTCGCGAATGACGAAATCGTCATCGTCCTCGCCATCTTCATCGTCAACCACATAATCCGCATCATTGTCAAGCTGAGCCGACTGCGCGTGCTTGGGTTGCGCCGAGCAATACAGACAGAAATAAAGTGAGAAAGAGAGAAAGAACGGAGGACACACGACCGAGTGAGAATAAATGAATGATGATGATATTTTTGCGTATCAAGTCTTCTATTGCACACTTACCGGCTGTTTGGCGCGTTTTTTCGCAGCGGCTTCGAGGCCTTTTTCCACTGATGTTTTCTTTACGCCTTCGCGCGCTGGCCGGTTAGTCTTGGGAAGGAGGGGACCTACCCGGGCTTTCGGGTTCCACGCCTCGTCCTCATCGCGCTTGCCCTTCGACTTGAACATGAACTCGTCCTCGTCCGACACGTCCAGGGCTGGGTAGACTGGAATCAAAGAAAGTCGCCCGAAGTCAAATTTAGTGTTTTTGGAAAATTATAAATATGTAGATTGGATTATTTACTCGGTCGATAAAACGAATGTCGGTACAACTCATAATTTACTGTATTTTTTATCTATGTAAGGTCAATCAACAATCATGGATCTGAAGTTTGCACCATTGACACGTAATGGTAATATTGAAATTGTTTTCATTTCTAAATTATATTAATTTTACAAATTTATATGAAACAACAAAATGAAGGTTTTAATGTAATATCAAACTTCAGAAGCACCGAAAATCAGCGTCTGACCATACTTCGATTATATCTACTTCCTTTCGCACAAGCACTTCCTTACAGATATTTACACATAATTAATAACAATTCAAATCATTAAGTCAGAAAAAATTCTACAACTAAAACGTAAATATTTTCAAGATCAAAGTATGGATATTTCCAAGGTATAGTAAAGTCTAAAAAGTACTCACTGAAATCGTCGTCCTGATGCACCTTATCCATATTCTCGATCAGCAGGTCATCCTCGTCATCATCCTCATGCTGCGCTATGACAACGGGCCGCGGCGCCTTTGACTTAGCCGACAACCTGGGCGCACCTGTCACGGGTGTACCGGGGACACCCGCCGGTGTCGCCGGCGTCGTCGTTGAGTAGCACTGGGCACTAAAGGACAGCATGCCGGCGATCGCATCCCTCGTCGACGGCGACGCCCTGGTGTGGAAAAAGTTAAATGTTTTTTTTTTTTTTTTTAATTTGATATGTAGAAATTGGATGTAGCAAGATAATGCCTGCATGCATCGTGATTAGAGGTATATTTTTTTTTTAAGTGGAGTGACGTGGCTTACCCTGTCGACACGGGCGCTGGCTGGACGAAGCTGGGCGCTGGGGTTATCGAGGGACTGAAAGTAGCGGTTGATAATGTATGGTAAGCGGAATTATATTGGGGGTTGGGCAGTTTTTAGGTCCAAGAAGTAAGATTTTTGGGTTGTGCTCTTTATCATTGGAAAGTTTTTTCGTTGCTTTTAGTGAAGTTTTTAAAGTTATTGAAATTTTGTTATGTGATGAAGAAACAGTCGAAACTGAAATTTCATGTAATATCTTCAAACGTTTTTATGTTAACGTTATATTTTTATAGCTTACTTGTTAACCCTAAAGGTGTTCTGTCACATTTAGTTGGAAAACATGATGGGCTTAGAAGCTAAAGCATTGAAGCTCAAATACATCTGTGCAAGTTAAATGGATGACCATATTTGTTTTGGTTACATAAATAATGAAATATTTTTAAAAATATAAGAAAACTAGAGATGCATTAGAACCGAATGAAACAGATAACATTTTATATAAGTGGAAATCATGTCTTAAGTTTTAGCTTTCAAAATTTTTTTATTGATATGATTAAATATTACTGTAATAGAATATATGATTATAGTATGCGTCTACATTAACGCGTGTAGCTAAAAAAAAGATTTACGTGATGTAATTGTGTTAGTACTAAAGTTAGCAAAACACTAGATAGCAGTATACGATTAATTTATCAAACATTCTATACAAGTCTACTTGCTTGTTTTACATATCGGTATTATCATACAGTATTGACGTTCTTTGTAATATCACAATCAATATCCGTATTTCCTTAGCCTTTGCAAAGAACATCAATATTGAAACAACAATTTTTAACACTCACATGACTTCCATCCTCTGGGGTGTAGTGCCGGGGCCTATCGCATAGGCACTGGCCTTGAGCAGTTCCTCGATGCCATTCTTCGGCCCAGCGTTGCTCGGATTCTCGACAAGCAACGCTTTCTTAGGCCTCTTAGGTGTAATGGCGCCACCAGCACCTTGAGCCCTCGGCGTCGACGACTTTTTCTTCTTGGTGGGCGCCTCGTCGATGGTGAAGCCACCGCCGTCGCTTTCGTTGCTGCCATCGTGAAAGTCATAGACCGAGGTGGTCTGCTTCCAAGTGAGCTCCTTGCGCGTTTCCACTTGCTGGTCGAGCATGAAGTTGCCGTAGATGTTGTTCGGACCACCACCACCAACTCCAGCGATGCCTTTGGTGCTACGCACAACCTCCTTATCGCCCAGCTTAAATCTGATCACCGTTGGGCTTTGTTTGCCCGGCGTTACCACAGATGTCTGGCTCTCGACTAGGAGCGCCTTCTTTGGTGGTCTCTTCGGCTTACCCGAGCCTGGAGTCTTGTTACCACCGGACTTTTTCGTCGACGCTGGCGTCTTGGGACTTAGTGTCTTTATCGTCTTTACCGATTTTATCGGCTTTGACGACTTTGGCGACTTTGTCGACTTACCCGACTTTCCTGACTTTCCTGACTTTGTTGACTTTCCCGATTTTGTTGATTTTGCCGACTTTGACGATTTTATCGATTTTACCGATTTCATCGGCTTTATTGGTTTTACTGGACCTACTGTCTGTAGTAAGTCCGGACTGACCATCGGTAAGGTTTGCGGTAATACCGGGGGCAGTACCTTTATTGTCGTTGTTGTTAGCAATATTGGTGCTATAGGTTCTGGAGGCTTGGGCAAGGTGATCTTCAGTGGTGGTCGCTCTTCTATAGGAGTCGACATGGGCTTCTTTGGCTCGACGAAGTCACGGTTAAACGGCTTGCGCCTTTTGCGCTTGCTCTCGCGCTCCGGCTTGGGTGGATTCAGCGCCATGAGGAAGCGGTCTGCGTGACGTATCTCCTTGCTTAGGTCCTTCAGCAACTTTTGACTGTTAATCGTGTCGGGGATCTGACCCCGGCTTATCATACTGTACTGTAGAGAGATAAAAGGTTTCAATACGGCTCCTTTGTAGTTACCGACAGTGCAATAATAAATGAAACTTGGTCGGTAAAAGAAGAGTTTAAAATGGAATAATTACGTATGTCCAATGACTTATCGGGGTGGCATAGTCCTATCATCCAGTAAATGTTTGAAGTCGAAATATCAAGTGGTTTTTGCAGAAACTTTAAATAAAACAAAATTCGGTTTCGTTCAAAGTTTTTGCAAAAACCACTTGATATTTCGGCTTCAAACTTTTACTGAATAATAGAACGTTCGAAACCGCAGAAGGGTGTTCTCTTCATTTTTGTGATTCTACGTATTTTATTTTTAATAAGCTTGAAACTGTCAATTGCTCGGTCAGTAATGATACGGCTATGGCATCCCCTTATAAGTCAGAAAAATACTTTTAATCAATAATGTTTGATTTTAAAATAATAATAATGGCTCTTAACCTAATTATTGATATACAAAAGCATTTAGTCTTTGTCTCCAATCGTCAACTGTTATCGACCGAGAAAGTTACGACACCAACGCGATCTTTACATTGTCAATTATCAATATCTCAACTTTAATTATTTAAACAGTTGTCCTCACTTGAATTGGAAAGTTTGCAGGGTTGTAGAATGAGTTATTACAAATGACAATGATATCTTGGTTTTGTATACATCAAAATATACATTTTGAATTAGTTAAAAACTGTCATATTTTGATCGGTAATAGTTGACTATTGTATTTCCTTAAGGTAAAGCGCCATCTGTAAATGTAGTGTGGCGAGTCAAGAAGAACTTTAGAAGGGGGAAACGCGTATAAGTAGAGTGTCTTCGAAAATTGTTACGGGCTGCAGTCGCACCATTTACTTGATCGGTAAAAGTCATTAAAAAGTTAAATACTTCATTTTTATTATGAACTTATTAAATTTGTATTGTTACCAAATAACTTTTTCAAAAATGTTTTATTTAAAGCAATAATTTGCTCAAGATAATTCTAAATATACTTAGATAAAAGAGGCCTAAACTTTGGCACCCACCCTAGATTTCAATTTAATAAGATATACTTACATCTTTATCTGTATTCCACTGTTTAAGTATGCTTAATAAAGCTTTAACACCCTGTAAAAAGTGTGGGGGACATTTTTTCTCTTCAACATTAAGATCTTTTAATTCCTTTAATAAACGCTTTGCAGCAAACCAATGAATTGTTTCAAAACCAGGATATTGAAACTTTGCTGGTGTTTTCATTTTTCTTTCCATTTCGTAAATCCTATAAAATTTTTACGGGTACATAGTAATATTTTAATGGCAAATCAATGGGGGTGAGGAAAGTGATACTTACTGTATTTGCATTGGGATATTGAGACTATGTAAAAAGTTACCGCCAAATACTAAAGAGTCAACAGGGGTTAAGACTGCATGAATCCAACCTGTAGGTATTAACATTGTCTGTCCCTGCTTTACAACACATTTGTAACATGCATCAACTTGGTCTCCGAAGAAAGTTTCACTTTGAGTGGAGCTACACATCCATTGTTGATACAAATGTAGGTTTGCTGGGGTTGGTTTAATAAGGTAAAATATTTTTTCACCCCTTAAAACGTGGTACCAAACAGAAGTACCACCAAAATCAATGTGGAAGTCTGTGAAACTGTCTTTAACACCCATAAGACAATATTTTTGTACTTCTGGTTTTTTCAGCTCGTTATCTTCAGGCCAATCTCTTGGCCAAACATAATTTACCCAGTCAAGTTTGCGAGCAATGTACGGTGCCTCAACCAAAGGAGAAAGGCTGCAAAGTTTACTTGTTAGAGTATGTACAAATATATTAAAAAAGTAATTATAGAGTTACAAAATAATTATATACCCAGTGTTGGTGAATTCTAAACTTATAACGTTAAGAATTCTGTTTCGATAAGGATCATTGTAATATTCAACAAATTCTCTTAATGTCATTCGCACATTGTTCTGTTTTGCGACATCAATAACATCCATTTCTCGGTCACCTCCTAAAAGCATCATCATTATTTCTTGCTCAACTAAAAAGTACTTAATCATCTCACGCTACAAACAGTTCTATAATCAATATTACCAATATAACTTTCAACATCGTAAAGACTAAAGTTTGGTGGTGGCACAATCATGTCTAGTCCATCCTTGCTGTCCACTATGACAGGTATATCAAAACCATTAGTTTGCAAATACTGCACTGTTAACTGTTGACCTCTTAGGTGATTTACAATATCGTCAGCTTTGGGAAAGTGCCTCGATTTTAATTCCCTGATGAATACAGGTGTACCTGTTTGAACTGGCTTGGTATCTGCTAATGCTTCTGCGTAATCATGTCGATGGTAATTTGTTTTCATTTTCACTGTAAACAAAATATCAAATTAACATGGCTTACTTTATAACAGAAAATACATTTTGAGCATGCAAAAAGTAACTTACTCAGAGACGGCCCATGCTTCTCTTGGCATTGGGGACAGTGAAACTTGTCAACTTCCGTTGCCATGAACTCCTTGACACCTATGCACCTTGAAACATAAAATCACTATTACCCTCCTCATCTCACACATGAAATACCTTTATCATGCTAACAAGAACCCAGAATTAACAAGATATTGATCCCAACCCATGTACGTTTCATTGATTCAACCCAAATCCTAAGGAAAATCCTACTTGCCCTTCTAGGTTATGTTTACAATAACAAACCAGTCCAGCCGGGCGTAAGCAGACAGCCCCACCTTATCGCTCGTGAAAAAAGCTCCCACCCTACACGCCCTTTCAAAAATTGCTCAAAACGGACAACCAAAATACCGTGACATCCCAGAGGACACCCCTTTTGGGTGACCCTGATGAATACCTACCCCCCATGGTACCAGACCCTGCAGACGTCGCACTGGATCATGAAATGCTCCGACTCGAACGGTTGACCGCACGAGCAGCTCGGTATCGGCAATTCCATCGTCGTCATCGTCGGCTACGTCTTCCTCGGCGAACTTGATATACAATCAACACAGCCGTTTGAAAAGTTCGCGTGCGGAGCCGAGCCGAGAGCAACGCCTCGCGTTATTTCACTTTACTCAGCTCAGACTGCATCCACGGTGTGTATACTGGTGATAGGCATAAAATAAAAGCGCGCTTTTGGCGCGCGACGCGTCCCGCGGTAGCTAGCGACCTCTGCGCTGGTATAATATAGTATAATACCTACATTGGTATGGATTTTTACGTTTGGCAGACGTTTTTTACGTTATTTGAAATTGAATGAACGGGCGCGAAATGTTAGGACGATTGTCGATACTATCCCAATTTTTTATACGAACCATTTCTTTTACTTTATCGTTACAGATAGAAATAACATTTCTATTACCCATATAGTATATGTACAGTAGGTATAGGTTAATGGGCGGTATATGAAAAGTAAAGTAGACTATCAGAGTGTTGATTATATCTTATACTCATATCATTGATGTAAATTTCAGTCGCTTTTGGAAATCAGTTGAGCTTTAAAATACATCATTGTACTTTTAAAAACGTCAACTGATTGGGCTCAGCTGAGATACCTGAGTCAAGTGCGATTTCCATATGATACCTAAATAAACAATTCCAGAAAATCAACTGGATTTTAGATACTTTTAATCATTCTCTTCTGTAACGGACTGAAAATCAACTGCGGGTATATAATAACTGCGGGTGTATAATAGCTGTTTTTTTTTATTTTCAGTAGAGCGGATATAGGAATACATTAAATCTGTTAGATAAACAAAACATATGTTACCATAATATATTTTGAATTTTATTTGAGCCACAGTTACATTTTAAAACTTTTTAATTCTGTATTAAAATTTTTTATTAAAACTACAATTATTATACACTATATATATTATCATTCAAATAATGTCGGAAAAATCCGCGCATTTACCTGTAGTTTAATTGCGTTATATTGATAGCATATTCTTGGCACACAAGCGCTTTTTTATGCCGATAACTCAAGTCGCTTCGTCAGCAAAATTATAAAGTTACCTATATTTGTGAGAAATAAAAATAGCTCAAATATCTCCTGAAAATTGAAAATATTCGGCTCTCAACTAAAATCGGTTCGTACAATTATATATGAACACATTTCTGCCGTGCAATCTATCAATAACCTCAAACGAAAATCAAAACAACATCCTTATCGTACGCTCGCGCGAGTATTATAACTCCGCGAGAGAATAACAAAGCTTCGACAATACATTGCAATTGCACGCATCATCGCGAGCCTCCTCATCTCACACTCGGCGAACATCACGTTCGCAAAACATACTTCTCCAATATCGCGCCAGGCAGCTTTCCCCGACTCACGGCAGCGGAGATGGCAGCAACGACGACGCGGCGGCTTTTACCTCCTCACGAAAGCCTGCCATCATCACAATAATACTGACTTTACTTGCGCCTTGCTTGCGGTATATATGCTATACAACTATATACACACACGGTATAGGCTATAAGGCTAGCTATACCTACCTGCCAGACTACCTCGTCACGTCACGCGCGCGCAGCAGCGTCTACTCCTGGACGGTCCGCGCGCAGTTGAGCGGGCTTATAAGTACATATACGCACGCACGGGCGAAAAAAAAGTGCGCGATAGCCACGTCGTCGTCGTCGCGGTGGTGTTCGTGTGGATTGTGACCTGATGGAGCGATGACGACAGTGGAAGTGTAACACGAAGTAAGAGAGAGGAGAGAGTGGGTGAGGTTAGCGCTGGGCCAGGAAGACGACGACGGGGCTGGGCTACGGACATAACCTCAAGAGACCTCGAAGAAGAGGGACCCCCCCGGTGAACAACGGCGGTCGCAAGGTTGTGTGTTGATAGAGGCCAGCTGCAGAGGAAGATAGGTTGACACTTTACTGCCGATTGGTTATATTGACAGAGAAAGGTGTGAGCAAGGTGATTATTATTTAAATCAATAAATATTGTCAAAACTGCATAATATTTTGATTGGATACTATGGTACCAAAGGGTATTGTGCATTGTGCATATATTTGTGTGCGTATGTGTATGATACATAGCCATCAGCTGTTTTTTGTTTTCTTCAATTATTATCTCTATAGTATAAATAAGCATATCAGTATATAATATTCTGCAAGTCATTATTAATATCATTATTAATATAATCCATTGAGTGCAGTCTTGAAAAACATTGTACAGAAGTCAATATTAGGATCATATAAAATTCTTCCTATAATATTGAAATACCATTTTGTAACAAAATATTGTGTAGATTGATACATATAATCATTTATTTATTGGCCCTATAAGGATTGTTTTAAGAGAAATGGCATTGTTAATATATTTGTAACTTTTTTTATACAAAATTGATGTATTTTCTAGCTTACAAATCTTTTGATGTACAAGCTGTCAATAATGATACTCATGTGAATAATAATTGCATCTTATAATTATGAATTATTCCATGAAAACATCATCACTTATTTAATCTATGAATGAAAAATGTATTCATATTATGTAAAACTTGTTGAAGGAAACAATAGTGATGTTATTATTATTATTATGTAACTAGCGTAACATTAGAAAACTACATGTCTCATTGAGTTCATTACTTATGTCTTATATTTATGACCACTTAAAGTATTCTGTTACTTTTATTTTTTCATTTTTTACTTACATAAATGAATAAGAATCAATTTAATTATAATAACAATCATTGAGTCTTCAGAAAACAATCTAAAGTGAATATTATTTACAAGAAGATTTTAGAAATTAGTTGTTTATTTTTTAAGAAATAAAAACATTAAACAGTATTTGTACACAAATTTCATCATATGTACTAATGAAGTTACTATTTGTTAGCAGGTATGCAGAACAAACTTTAACACAGCTCATGGAGAACATGTACTCTGCTTCATCTTTTCTTTAAAATAAATGGCCGTCGTTTAAGACGGTTGTTGCCAATATGGAGAACCAAAGTCGTCATCAGACGCATCAGAGTTAGCAATCATTTTGGAAAAAAAACTCTCGAGCAGTCCCTGGCAGGTAACTATTATTTTATGATTTTCCTTATGATCTTGCTAAAATTGAATTTAATTTTAATATTAATTTATTTTATATCTATATATTCTACATATTTAAAATAAATACCTAAAAATTTGTGACAAAGTCATCACAAAAATTTTGAAATTGTTAATGACATTTATAATTACCTTCATTCATTATTGTTATTTAAATTTTTTATTTAATGTAATATTAACAAAATTATGATTCTAGACCTAGTTTGAAACAAGATTCGAGACAAGAAAGGAGCGGTTCTATCACCAATTCACAAGGTTCAGGGAGCACTGGCACAGGAAATACGGGTCCCACGTCCTTCCAAGATTTCCAGGAGAGTGTAGATGATGCTTGGGATTCTGGTGATGACGAGTTTTGTCTGGTCTCTGATGTGAAGATATCCAAAAGAGTTAGTCATTCGGCAGCTCTCAGCGTCATCAACCATCACCGTTCCAGCACAACAGGTGGGGGCTCTGCACTGCCTCAGTCAAACAGTACAGAAAGTAACCGCCAGGAAATCATTTCTGAGGAGAAAAAGACTGAGGCCCTGCAGAGATTAGCCGTCCAGCCTCTACATTTACGAAATGCCAATTTAAACGCGAGTGCCTCAAAGAGTGATACACATTCACACCACTCGGCGAATGACGCCGACGCCAAGGGTGGCAGTTATTACCACCGTCATTCGCAGTTCCCGGGCAGGCCACAACCCATGAGGCAGCCGAATTCCAGTGGCAAATTTTTTGTACCCTCCAAAGAGCAAGGTAATATTTTTATATACTTGATTTCTCTTTAAATCTTTGCTAAATATCTTGTAACATTTAAAATTGGATGATAAAATTGCTTGTGTATATTTCAGATGGAGAAAGTAAAATTGATAAATTTCAAGTACTTTTAGAAACTTCATTACTTAATTTGGATGAATTAAGGCAGCTATCATGGTCTGGTGTTCCTGCAAAATTACGTTCCGTCACGTGGAGGTTATTATCTGTAAGTTTCAGCGGTATCAGTTACCTAAATCTAAAAACTCATCACAAGAATCAATAAATAAGAAACTCATGTATGGCAATTTTGTAGGAATACCTTCCAGCAAATTTGGAGCGCCGGCAGCACGTATTAGAGCGAAAACGCTTAGATTACTGGAATTTAGTGAAACAGTACTACGATACGGAGAGGGATGAAGGTTTTCAGGATACATATTGACAGATTCACATTGATATTCCGAGGATGTCACCCCTTATATCCCTCTTCCAACAAACCACTGTCCAGATGATTTTCGAAAGAATACTGTATATCTGGGCGATCCGACATCCAGCTTCTGGATACGTTCAGGTATAAAATTAATCTTTATATTTTAAAAATCGAACTTGTACTTTACAAACTTATAATTTTGATTAAATGTAAAAATAACTCTAGGGAATGAATGATTTGGTGACGCCGTTCTTTCTTGTGTTCCTGCAAGAGGCCATACCAGTCTCGTCATGGCAGGACATCGAAAATTACGACGTGGCCTCGCTGGCAAAGGAGCAGCGCGACATAATCGAAGCCGACAGCTTCTGGTGTCTGTCCAAGTTCCTCGACGGCATTCAGGACAATTACATTTTCGCTCAACTGGGAATTCAGCACAAAGTCAATCAATTGAAGGAATTGATTCAGAGAATTGACGGTATGGCTTTAAAAGTCATATACAATTTCATGCAATTTGCTTACGATAAAGTCAAATTTTCATTTCATGTAATAAAAGATTTCCTATATTATAAAAGAAATTAATTAAATCATTACATAAAATTAAATTCTCATGGATGCTTATAATTAATTTTACAATTGTGCTTCAGCTCCATTGCACCAACACTTAGCTCAACATGGAGTGGATTACCTTCAGTTTTCATTTAGATGGATGAACAATTTGCTCACTCGGGAAATACCGCTACACTGCACCATTCGTCTTTGGGACACATATCTGGCCGAATCGGATCGTTTTGCATCTTTTCAGCTTTACGTTTGCGCAGCTTTTCTTTTACGTTGGAGAAGACATTTACTTCTTCAACCCGATTTTCAAGTAAGTCATTTATATTTAAAAAAAAAATTCAATGTTTTGTTAAAAAACCATTTAAATTTAAAAAACTTTGTTCATTCTTAAAAACATTTAATAAAATGTAGATAGTTTCAAACTATATAACACAAGTATTTTGTCTTTATTTTTGTTAAAATCATTCATTTAAAATCACTTGAATCTCAACTGATATAAATAATAATTTTGCATATTTAATGACTTTTTTATTCTTAGTAAACTTTTTAAATTCCTAAATGTGAAAAGTTATATTAAAAATACTAAAAGTAAAATTCAATTAATTTCTAATGATTTTCTTACACCTTAAGCTAACACCAAACGTATTCTCCTTGTTCCAAACACTCGTTCACTCGTTTATCTGTTTCCAGGGGCTGATGCTAATGCTACAGAACCTGCCGACGCAAAACTGGACGGACTCGGAGATCAACATCCTCGTGGCCGAGGCCTACAAGCTCAAGTTCACGTTCGCTGACGCGCCGAATCATCTGCTCCAGGCCCATGACACCAGGTGACCGTGCTTTCGCGCCGGTTAACCCGCGACAGAATTGCCAAAACGGACGATGCTTTACACGTAAACACGTACACACATTAACACACTTTACACTTTTATCTCGTCCAGTTGAGTTTTTGTCCCCTCTGATTAGATTTTTCTCATTGACGTTTAATTTTCGAGGAGAGACAAAAAAGAATATATATATATATTGTTTTCCGTTAAGAAAAGTCAAATTTTATTATTTTTTTTTCGTGGTGCACAGGTGTTAAGCAAGCGTACGATTATTATTATTATTATTATTATTATTATTATTATTATTATTATTATTACTATTATTATTATGAGCGATATGTCCGTTAATAACGAAGTGATGTGATGTGGTGATGATAATCCCTGTGTGATGAGTTCATCTTGGAGTGGGATATTTAATCGGGAGATCGAGTTTTGTATATTTTTATCTATTCGTGAGGGGAAGGTGTCTCTAGTGTGATGTCAAAAAAGTACTTTTAATTGCGAATTTACGCACTTTTGTAACGATTATTTGAAAAGTACGCGTACTTGTTATACGGCTGATGCTTGCGAGACTAACGCTAAAAGATGTTTAATAAGGTATAATGTGATTTGAAATGATTGAATATATATATTATATTTTTATCGCTTGAATGAAAGTTTAAAATTTGTATACGAAATTCTATAAAATTTTCGCTAATTTTTCTAGCAATTAACAAGATTCTAATTTAAGCTTTAAGGAGAGATTGACTATGATTAATGTGTGCCAAGGCGGCTGTATCCTTTTAAAGTCACGCTTTGCGAGGACGAGTATAAGCATCTATATATAAACATATGTTAAATGGAGCACTCGCTTCCATAAACTTTAATTGTAAGAAGCGTATCGAAAAAAAGTCAATTGCCCAAAATGAATCACTCTAGAGACATCTTCAAATGTAGTTTTGCATTTTTTTACGCAAAGAGTAATATAGATATATTTTGCTGAATTTGTAATTGACTTTTGTAAAGTATCCCAAACGAGCGTGTTAACTTCTGCATAAATTTATACGAAAAGCTGAATAAAGCAAATTTATATCGATTATAAATTGTAAAAAAAAAACGTGAATGCAAGCGATTTTACTTTCAACGCGTATATGATTGACTCGCGAGATGAACCTATATATACATATATATATAATTATGCATGTAAAAAAGCAAACGTCGGCATGTACATATCGATATAATTTCCACCTGATCTTGCATAGTCTGAGGTGAACTTTTTGCGCTTGGACGACGGCAGAGGTCAGAGAGCCGCATTAATTTAAACTCGAGAGATTGATCCTTCTGAAATTCTATTGTATAACACGCGCGCACGTGCAAGTTCTATTGAAACTGTCAGATAAATTTTATAAACATTCTATCGTCGACATAATCATTGTCCTCCAAGAGTATATATTATATATATATAAATATACAAATAGATGCATACATTACATACCTTTATCAACCTAACGTTTCTGTTCATGCACTGATGCAGGGTATCGCGCGAGCGGCAATCGAGTGTCCTTGGTAAAAAAAAGAAAACTATAACGATAATAATAATTCGAGCGAACAATATCGTCAGCCGAACTATCGCTGCATCTATACGTGTGTATATATACATTCATACACAACACAGATACATAATTACACGTATAACGTCACCGAAAATCGGAACTTTTGTAAGCTACTTACCTACCACACATTTGCTATTATATATTATATACGCATGCGTTTTCTTTCGCACGCCGCAATATTGTAACTGACTTGCGAAGCGATTATCGTCGCGAGGCACTCGTCCCAAAGTGTTCAGAACGAGAGATAAAGAGGAAAAAACTATTGTAACTTTTACGCGCCGCTGAAGATATGAAAGTATATAAATATAATAAATATCGATACTTTTTTTCTCTGTTGCTGAATGACATTGTATAAAGCAGTGACGACGCCTACACATATAAACATACACACACGTACATACATCTTTCGGTCTGAGTTTTGTCGATCACTTTTGTAAATAAGGAGAGAGAGAGGGAGAGGGAGAGAGCGCGTGTATCGAGATATCGAGGAGAGAATGACGATTCGTTTTGAGGAAGAAAGAGAGAGAGAGAGAGAGAGGTTTTTCACACATCGAGCGTTTTATTTGAACGAAAGAGTTTCATTCGCGTACAATGCGCGGAGTTTATTATTATTATAGCGGAAGGAGAATGCAGTCTGTTTATTTACTACCAACTATTGTTACATTTCGTAATTACTAATAAAATACATTTTTAGTGTACATACGAAGTCTCTGAGCGTTAGTTTTTGTTGTACCTATTTTGTTCATTAGTTAACTATTGGTGTTCCAAGCTTTTACTATACGATGATGTCGAAAAGATAATAAGTCATGTTACAGTTTTCATGGGATTTTACAATACTTTACAATGGGATATGCTAGATGAATTGCACTGCAATTAACACACAATACTTACACTGCCGTGGTTCAATTGTATGAGTGAATTATGCATGAAAATATAGGACAATTCAGTACTCGCTGCAACAGTTGATTTGTAAAATTTAAATTAGATAAAAAGCATTTCTTATTTATTACCATTAAAAATTTATTACACAATAACTTTTTACAATAACAATACATATTATATTTAATAATTTACAATTACTTGCATTTTAATTACATCACTTATGTATATAATAATATAAAGAGATTTCTTAGTCTTCGTCCGCATCTAATTGGCCGTAATCAACATCGATGGATTGTAGCGATGATAAGTCATCTTCGTTGAAAGTTTCCTGCAAACACATGAAGAATATTATTTTATTATTATTTACACAAACTCTAATATTCATAACTAGTTTTAAAATTCATATCTAAGAATTGAGGAGACGTCGGAGCCATTATAAGGTAGGCTTATACATCGTATTTATCGTTAGTAGTGTCAATTTTTCATTGCTAGTAGTGTCAATGCGCGCTTCGCGTGCTGTATTGGGGGTCAATCATTTAAAATCAACCAATCACAATCATTAGAGGTGATAATCTCAAGTTCAGCTCTATTTGTATAGGATATTATTAAATTTTTCTTAGGGATTTTAATTCGTTCTTATTCCGAATACGTTGTAAAATAGAAGACGTTGAATGAAATTTGAAAATGAAAAAGATACGAAGTAAATAGAAAAGTGTCGATAAGTATGTTACCGACATAATTTTTTCTAAACACTTAAAAAAAAAAAAAAAAAAAACGCAGGAAATTGAAAGGAATCATAGGAAACTTTGAGAAACTATATACACCCGACTACAATAATTGTATTTGTACAATTATTGTACAAAAGCGTTGATTTTCGGATAGCTTCATAAGATGCTCTGTACGGTTACCTACGATTTATGAGTCATAAGAAAATGAAGGCAATTCCGCAGGATTCCAAAACTTATTGAAATATACAGTTTCTTTCAGTTTCCTACAGTTTATTACAGTTTCTTTCAGTTTCCTAAGGTTTCTTACGGTTTTTGTAAGTTTCCTACAGTTTCTTACGGTTTCTTACGGTTTCCTACGGTTTCTTTCACTTTCCTACGGTTTCTTCCAGTTTCCAACGATTTCTTTCAGTTTCCTACGGTTTCTTACGGTTTCCTATATATTGATTATTTTCATAAAGAACCCTACACCCACCAGCACCAGATCACAACGAAAACTACCACATGCAACGACTGCAAGGGCGGACTTACGCTTACAAAGTCAACGGTCACAGGCATCGGATAATCGCAGGGCGCGCACTCCATCTTGGTCAATCCGTCGTTATTCGCGATGCACTCGCAGAGCTGGCAGGGACTCGGCCTTGCGGTGAGGGCGAGCCTCTTGGCGAACACGCCGGCGAACTTCTTCACGGCGCCGAGCTTCGTGTCGCGCAGTTTGTTACCGCTGAATATCGTGCCGTTCGTCTCGAGCGACAGCGGCGTGCAATAGCCCAGCGCGCTCTTGGACAGTTTCACCTGACGACGCAGCTCCACGTCGCCCTGTAGGATTCGGGAGTCCTTTTTAGTGTAAGAGCGTGAAGCGTCGAGACCGTAGAAGATCTTGTTTAGGCGGCCCTTCTCGAACTGGAAGTCACCATCCATTAGGATGTGCAAGGTGATGCCACGTTCTTGCAGCGCGTGGTAGAGCACTGAGTAGTCCAGCTGGAATGAGATGAAAGGTTCAACAATTAGTAACAAGATTCAAAAGTTCTTATACTGTTTAACCAGTTTTCAAAAAGTTTCACATACATTATCAAAAACAAAAACGTTATATAATAACGTTTCAAAAAATGATACTACTATAATCATCGTACTAGGTTCCCAAGCGAAAATCATCTTAGCTTATCAATAATAAGAAAAAATAATAACAAATAATAACTGTTAAAAAGTTTTATACATATTCCCAAATCTAGACTTTATTTTT